>PVJO010002169.1:0-150634 GCA_004026905.1 Hystrix cristata | reverse complement strand
GTTAAGTGATGTGCGACAGTATTCAAACTATCAGGTGATACTTGATATTTTTGTATAGTGTTCTTTAAAAATGTAAAAGGTAAGATATTATAAGGAATATTATTAAAATTAATATTCTACCCAAAACCTCCTTTCCATTCTGTTTGAAATGTAGCTTGATGAAAAGAAAGCTTGGAACTGAACAGAGAAGAGAGTGCCATCCATGTACCACTCCTGTCCTTGTTGTTTAGAATTCCTGTGTCTTTGAATGGTGTTAGTCTTTGTAGGAAATGAGTTTATTGGATGTTGATGCAAAGTCAAAAGGAATTTTAAGAGCCCAATACTTCCTACTCACAGTATTCATAAAATGGAAACTAACTTTTTCTTGTGGAGAATGACTGCTAAGAAGTAAAGACAGTACATTAAAGATTTCTCCTGTATAGAATTAAAAACCTTTTATCAGGAACATATTGTTGACATAGTGATAGTCTTGTTATTGAGACCCTTGTGGTTATCTTGTGCATACTACATTGAGTAATTAGCAGAGTGAGCAGATTCAATGAGACCATGGACTGCTTTGTTGTAAAATGCCTCAGATCTTTGGTAAACAATACACAATATGAAGTACTGTTGTAATAAAATGAACCCCCAAATTAATGAGTTCAGATATTTGTTCCTACCTACTGAAAACCCACTCTTTTTGAGCAGCCTATATGGACAGTGACCTGACCTGGGTAGTCATTTGTGAGCATAATGATGCTATTGGACTTTTGTGTAATTCTGATGATTCTGATTCATCAAAGGAAAGTTAACTTTATTTTTTTTTTATTTTTATTTTAAACCAAGAACATGTATTGGTACATTTTACATACAATGGTCACGTTCATCACATTTATTTTGTACCTATACATGATGCATCTTGGTTCTCCCCCCTCTTCCCTACCCCTCCCCTCTGTTCCCTCCCTCCCTATTTACAGCAGGTTTATTCATAATTTTCCATATTTTCCCTTTCCCTTTTCTTTCCGTTGTTGCCTTTCTGCTTTTCCCCATCTTTCTTTCTAGTACTGCTCTTCTTTGTATGTTATCTTCCTTTTATATAATATCTATTACACCTCTTTGTCCTTATTTACAGTTATGGTTTCTCAGAGAAACAATTCGATGTGTACTCATGAGTGTCTGATTTATTTCACTTAAGGAAAGTTAACTTTAAATTGGCATATATAACTTATGTCTTGATGATTGAAAAATCAATAGTGAAACCTACTGGTGAAGTAATTCAATGAACCAGAATTATTCTTTCCCATAGTATCTAGATGGAAATTTACTGAGCGTTAGAGTCATTTATTTGTATCTTATAATTTAAAATGTCTTTGTTTTCTTATTAGGATTGATTACAGAGTTCTCCAGTTTATTCTGTGTTTTCTGAAACTTGACCTATTTTTCAGGAATTGGCGATTGTGTGTTTTCTATAAAAGCAGTTTTGAAAATAAACACCGAATAGATGCTAAGTACTGTATTTTAAGGCACATAATTCCTCTTACGATGATTTAGTAAGTTGGGTGTGTAAGGTCCTAGCTTGGGGCCTTCCCAAATGTCAGACTGTCTCTTTAGTGGAAGCCAGAGCACTCACTGAGACAGAAGCTATTAATCTGCCCTCGATGAGGCTCCCTTGTTTATCTGAGATGAGGAAAATTCCTAATGACCACTTCACTTAGTGCTTATAGGAAGCTTTGTTATTACTAAATATTCGTGAAGATACTAATTTCTAAAATAGTATCTTCACGAATAGAATAAACTAGCTCCTCTTTTTAACCTTATGCCCCCAATTTCTGCAAAAGGGTAAAAGAGGAATTTACTGGACTTCTTTTATTTTGAATCAGAAAGTCAGGGCTCTTTAATGACATTATAGAATTGAACAATTGAACTCCTTTATGCCTTTTAATACCACTGCCCTAACAATTACTAAAAAAAATGTTGACAGTACTGCATTAATGTAGTACTTATCTAGATGACCAGTTTACATTAGCTTTTAGTTTAATTTTCAGATTATTTTAAGCAAAAAGTAAATGACTATCAGTAAAACAGAAGAGACTGAGTTCTTTTGTTCTTCAGAAAAGCTTTCTTTGTGAATTACTTTTTTATAAATGCTATAATTTATATATCTTGCATAAAAGAAATTGGTATTTTTTATTTTGATGTAATACAAGTATTAATAAAGAATATACAAAAAGCCCTCTTTTTTTTTTTTTTGAAACAGGGTCTCACTGTGTAGTTCAGGCCGGCTTTGAGCTCACTATGTTGGCCAGGCTGGTCTCGAACTTGCAGCAATCCTCCTGCCTCTGCCTCCCAAGTGCTGGGATTTTAGGTGTGCGCCACCACACCCAGCTAAAAAAAAAAAGCCCTCTTCTATGGAAAAACAATTTCATAACAAAATAACTAGAGAATAATAATTGTTAATAAACTGTATCATGACCTTAAAAGAATGGCCAAAAGGTTGTTCAGAGTACAAGTCATAAACAAAAAAGACTCTTAACAAAGAAGAAACAAAGAAAATTTTCTTTTCAATGAGCAAAGCGAAACTAGTAGTATAAATGAAAAAAATTAGCATATATTTTAAAATATTTTTGAAACAATGGAACAATTTGGGGAATTATTTGAACTTCTCCCTGCTTCCTATTTATCTGTTTTTTTGTACTCACTTTCTCATGCTCTGTCTGCTTCTCTCTCTATATATTTTTTCTGTTTCTTAACCTTGCAATAGTTAAGGTCGTGTGTCTGACTTATTTCACTTAACATATTGCTCTTTCATATTGGTGTATTTTATATTATGGCACACAGTGATACACACTTGTGTATCCTCCTTACACTGTGTATGTCAGTCATTATGTGGTTCGTTACAACATACATGTACAAGTATATGGATGAAATTGAGCTTCCTCAACTTCCCTACAAGCCTTGTCAACTACAAAAACTGAAAACCTCAAACTTGTTAGCCTAATATTCTACATGTGCTTGATTGTATTTGTTTTTATTTATACCTACTCTGCCTCATCCGTAAGGGTTCAAGGCTGTTAAGCCAGCATTAAAAGGGACTTAACCATATACCTTTTTCTTTTTTTTGGTAGTACTGGGAATTGAATGAGACTGTTGTTCTTGAGAAGATAAAGCTGCAGAGAATGTAAAATACAAGAGTTCCAAGAGGAAAGACTCTAAGAATAGGTTCACTGGGAGCTCTCTATGTTCCCCGGGTGTACACAGGGAGGAGGGGTAGTGGTGACAGCGAGTGGGCTGAGTTCTAGCTGGCTTCCGGATGATGTTTGTAGTTTGCACAGAGGAATCTTAAAATGCTGGTTGCCGCTGCCCTGTTCACCAGGTTTAGGTTTCATGTGAGCACCCACTCTGATCAGTTCATGGGAAATGCCTGAGTCCCCAGGTGCCGTAAGATGTCTGGTGCTGGAGGGAGGAGCCAAGGCTTGTGTTTGTGACTCTGAAGCTTGATCTTTTTAATGGCTTAAAATGTAGATGTGAATGTGTTATTTATTTTGTAGCATTTGAAAGTGCAGGCTCAAGATTCAGTCTGAGTCCCAATCCAGCATTTTGTTTATCAGTTTTATGTCTTTAGGCAGCCTTCTTAATTTCTCTAAATATCTGTTCCTCATTTTCAAATTGAGGCAGTGATACTTCTTGTCTCACAGAATCATTGTAATAATTAAATGAGTAAATGTGTTCCGGGTATAAGCGTAGTACTTGGACATGACAAGTACACAGACTGTCAACTTTCCTTGCCATAATTGCCATAATTGCCCTTCCTCATAGTACATGGGCTGTCCTTTACTGTCAAGGCCAAGTGTCTGCCCGTTCAGCTTCAGTTTCTCTCGCTCTCTCTCGCTCTCGTTCTTGTTTTGTCTTGTTTGAGATAAAGTCTCATTAGTTTATGTTGACGTTGAACTTGCTGTGTAGCCCAGGTTGGCCTTGAACGTCTGATCCTCCTGCCTCAGCCTCCCAAATGCTGGAATTACATGATGCACCACTGCATCAGCATTCATTCTCTCTTATTCACTGAATTGTTCTCATTGCCACCTTCCTTCTGGATTGTTGCAATGGCTTCCACTCTCAGTTTAGGAAGATCCTACTAGATGGCTGTGACTTTCTGAGTAAGGTGGATATAATATAAAACGATCTGTTAAAATTAAGGTGAACAGAAGTAGGGCTGGGAACTAGAACATCCATTGTGGAACAATTAGCAGGGCATCTATGAGATCGTTCCATGACTCTGAGATTAGAAACCATGAATTTGAATCAGGTTCCTTCATTATCATTTTAGAATCTTTTGTAATAGTGTTCTACAACCAGAATGAAGAGGAGAGAAGCAGGTGGGAAGTTGTGGGTATGTGGACAGGAAAGAGGACGAGGCTTTGGGGAGCATCAGGTGGCAATGGCTGGCCGCCAGTTCTGGTGTCTGAAGCCAGGCAGTCAGCCTGCAGTGGAAACAGCAGGCTGAGAACGCAGGGAGAGGAAAAGCAAGGGAAGATGAAGACTAGGTTCACTTTCAAGGGGAGGATGGATAAAAAGCGTGGTATATTCATACATAGAAGACGAAAAGAATGAGTAAATTTTAGTTAATGCTACAAAAGAATAGCAAATTGCAGAAGAATACCACTTATGTAAGATTTACAAAAACATGTAAAACAATTCTGATTAATTCCAGACTTCACTGGAAGCCCCATTTGTCACTATTTTAGGCAAAATTCAGACAAGTTTTATTTCTCTGTGCTCCCAACTCATGACAGATTAGAAAGGGCAAATTAAATTACAAAAGATGACCCATAATTGCAGTTGGAAGAGACACAGAACCCTGCTAGACTTGACACAAACAAGGGTGAAGGGGCATAATAATTTAGGTAAAATTAATATAGGGTAAGCAGTCTTATAACTAAATAGCATTATTAAGATAAGATTTGATAATTTATGTTCATGATTAAGACCTTTTTCACCATTAAAGGTCAATTTAAAATTTTCGTTTGTTTGTTTGCAGCACTGTGAATTAAACCCAGGGCCTCACACATGGTAGGCAAGTGCTCAGTCACTAAGCTGCCTCCCCAGTCCGTTTTAAATTTTTCTTGTATTTTAAGACAGGGTCTTGCTAAGTTGTGCAGACTGGTATTGAACTTGTAATACTTTTGTCTAAACTTGGTTGTCACTTTAAATTTTATTTGGCACTGGGTATGTGATTATTTTAAGATTTTCATGAAAATGGTTATCTTTTTAAAAAAAATTTGGGAAAAGAAATGTTTCAGTGTCCTCAGAACATTTTCTTGCATGGAATACTTCACGTTTGCTGGAGTAAAGAATTACTATAGTGTAAAACAGAGGCGATAGCCTGCGAGACAACTAGCCTGCGAGACAAATGACAACATAGTAGCTAGCACCTACAAGGCCCTGGGTTTGATCCCTGGTACCACAAAATAATACAAAATAACAGTAACTGTATAATTGTTGCTTATGATGTATTCATACACTTTTTTTTTTTTTTAAAACACAGATTGTTTAACAAACGACAGTGAAGAATTATCAAACACTACAGTATCTTTTCTTAACCTGTTTAATCAAACCTTGACCTGCTTTGAGAGTAACCTTCAGGTATTTTAAATATATTCGCCATGAAAATACTGTCTTATACAAATGAATAATGTGTAATTCTAAGTTTTTATAGCATTAATTGATGATATTTGTGCATACTTGTGATGTAGAGGAATTATTAGACCTGTATTTCTTTCAAGTTTTTCTAGTTACGAATCATTAAAACTTTAATTCTCTCACTTATAAAGTAGGGATAGTAATATATTCCTTGCCTACCTTCAATATTTTGTAGTGAGGAGGTAATGGATGTGGACACATTAACTGAAACGTGCAATTATTTAACTGAAACACAGTAATTTACCTGGACTTTGTTTATGTAATAAGGTAGTTTGCAATGCAGTATGATTCTGTCTATGAGATGCTTACTCTTTGTCTCAATATTTTAAAAATATATTTCATATATATTCATAAAGCATTTCACATATGTTCATAAATATGTTTCATATATTTTAAAAGGTACTGTTTAGTAAGAGAACTTTGAATATTGAATTATAATATCAGGGTAGCCTTCAAGAACCCTACCTTACAGATTTGTGTTGTCTCCATATGTGATCTCTGAATTTTGGCATTGGAATTTAACAGGAAATTTTTGGTTCCAGAGACTAGTGTTTTAAGAGATGAATTTGAAGAAAATTAGCACTTTTCATGTGATGTTAGTTGCACGTTTTTTCCTAGTTTGTTTTTTACTGTGTTTTTCTTTTGTCATGAGGAAAATTTTAATTTTGTTAGATTTATCAGTTTTTTAAATGACCCGTGGTATTTGTGACACATTAAAAAGGAGTTTTCCCCATAGTGATTATTTTTAAAATTTATTTTAGTACTTCTGTGGTTTTATTTTCTGCATTTAAACTTTTTTTTTGTTTTGTTTTGTTTTTGTTTTTTGAGACAGGGTCTTACTATGTAGTCCAGGCTAGGCTTAAACTCACTATGTAGCCCGGTGTGGCCTGGAGTTCGAGCCTTCTGCCTCAGCCTCCCAAGTGCTGGGATTACAGGTGTGCACTACCGCACTTGGCAGTTTAAACATGTTTTTATTTAAACATCTTCGTATCTTAAAATTTTAAGAAATACATTTGAATTTGTAGTTGTCTTTCAATTTGCAAGATTAAACAATATCTACTTATTCTTTGCTAGGTCAAGATAGAATTCCATAGTCATAATTAATTGGAATAATCTGAAAGCTTAAACCCACATTTTTTGGTTAAATTAGGAGTATTATATCTAATACTATAAATTCTTTTTTTAAATTTTGTTTGTTTGTTTTTTTTTTGTGGTGCCGGGGATCGAACTCAGGCCCTTGTGCTTGCAAGGCAAGCACTCTAATCACTGAGCCAAATCCCCAGCCCCTCTTTTTTTAAATTTTGTAATCTTCTGTTTTTTTTTTTTTTGGCAGTGCTAGGGATTGAACCTGGGGCCTGCTGCATGCTAGGCAAGCACTCCACCATTGAGTTAATGTCTTTTTTTCCATGCTACATGGTAAAGAATAAAGCAAATAGAAAGCAAAGTTGTAAGCTGCTTCTTAAAAAGACAGGTATCAATCTAAAAGTGTAAAAAATTTAGATTGCTAACTTACTAATTTATATGTTGTCTCTACCCATGTTGTAGGCTGTCCATTCTTTTTTGTTTCTTGTCCCTTTTTGTTGACTAGAAAGGCCTGGACTATGAGCCTTGTCATAAGAGAATCTCATGGGGCCACAGTTTGGTGCCTTTTCTTTTCCCATTATAAAAGTCCTGTCTCAATCAGGTAAATTTGATGAAATCAGCACTGGAGGTACATATGTTGTTTATTGAGTGAGGGTAGGATAGAGAAGTGCAGAAATTTGGTATTTTCGTAATGGTAGCTTGGCACATGGGCTAGTATTGTCTTCACTCAACAGTGGCTGGTACAGGGGTTTTCACAATTTAAGGACACTGTAGAAAGTACCAGATATTTTGCCATGTGCTTCATGTACCAAGCCTGTAACCCTAAGTAACTGCCGTACAGGTATTGCCCAGCATCACAGCTTGGCACCTTAGCACACCATACTGTCACCTGTTTATGTTACAGAGATGTAGTTTTATTCTTTGGATTGCACCTGCCTTTGTTATTTTAGGGGAGCATACACAGTCTTCTACCACCAAAAAATTACTCAGAGGTGTGCAAAAACTGCCGTGAAGCATACAAAAATCTAAGTAGTCTGTACAGTGAAATGCAAAAAATGAATGAACTTCAGAACAAGGCTGAGCCTGGAACACATTTATGCATTGATGTGGAAGATGCAGTAAGTACTTTCCTTCTGGTGCAATGCATATTTTGCGGTGTTGTTGAATGTACCCTCAGTATTAAAGCTACATGGGAATCTGCGTGTTGTCCTCAATCAGAAATAACTATGGTGGTTATAAAATAGTAAGGTTTTAGGACATCCTGGTCTGGCAAACTAAAATGGAAATTAATCAGGTACTTTATAAGGTGTGGGCATTGTTATTATATGCTTACATTTCGATTTCTTGTACACTGGTTAAAGAAATTTCTAGGTTTTACTATAATGTGTTTCAAAACTATTGTTTAGTCACTTCTTGTCACATTCTTTACATCTATTACAATTTAACAGTATTTATTTATTTATAGTATGTCTCCACTCACTAAAATATAAGCCACATGAGGACAAGGACCTAATCTTTTTTGTTCATCATTCAGTATGCAGGATAATGTCTGGATATAGTGGGTTCTTAATAAGTATGTATCGATTGGTCAACAAAAAAGCTTTTTCCCTATTATAGCCTGCCTTTACCTGGGGTACCACTAGATGGCAGTCGTATCTTTTTAGGCAGCATGCCTGAGAATTGGGGGATTAGAGGAAACAAATTATTGGCTCAAAACAGCAATCAGGGGATTGTTGATTTAGCTCAGTGGCGGAGTGCTGGCCTTGCAAGTGCAAGGGCCTGAGTTCAATCCCCAGCAACCCCCCCAAATAAAGATCAAATTGATAAGATTAAAAACTGAAAGTGAGTGTGAATTATCATAGGAACTCAGAAGAAACTGCAGTTGACCAATAATATTCAGGATGGTAAGAAGCACTTAAAAATGGCTATATCATGGATTTTTGTTTTTACTGCTATATTCCTATTGCCTAGAATAGTATCTAGTTTGTAGTAGGCTGTCAGTAAATAATAAATAATTTTTACGGAAGGAAATAGATTCAACTACATTCCTACTCATGTAAATTCTGTTTGAAAGCTATGAATGGTTGACACTCTGTGGTATACTCTAGTCAGTATTTAAATTTAAACAGCGACTAATTATAAATCAGTACATTTCCCTGATAAAAGAAATTGTCCTCAAACTTAAGTATGTTTTTAAGCCTGAGTATTAAGTTCTGCATGCCTGTTTAGACATTAACAAACTATTACAAGAAATTGAAGCCATGTTAAATACAAAATAGAATAAATTGTGCTCACTTTGGTAGCACATGTACTAAAAGGGAATAATATCATTTGTCTTTTCCTCAGATGAACATTACTCGAAAACTTTGGAGTCGAACTTTCAACTGTTCAGTCCCTTGCAGTGACACGGTGCCTGTAATTGCTGTTTCTGTGTTCATCCTCTTTCTCCCCGTTGTCTTCTACCTTAGTAGCTTCCTTCACTCAGAACAAAAGAAACGCAAACTCATTCTACGTGAGTTCTTTTATAGTTATTTGTTTAGATAACAGCCCGTATTTAAAAGATTTAGGTCTGCTTAATATATACGTATAGTATATATAGAGAGAACTCAAAGTATATTAGCCTAAAATGGCTCTCTGCTTCACATTCTACAATTAGACTTACTAAGAGAAGAGATGCATGAGGCAATTAGACTTACTAAGAGAAGAGATGCATGAGAATTTTTAAGTATAGATAACTGGAAATCAAAGGATAGTGTCTTCCAGGTGACTAATTGAATTAGATGAGTTCTAGATTGCCCCTAAAATAAGTTTGACAGCAGCAGAGGAGTAGTGACAAGAGCACTGTGGTCCTGGCGTGGCAGTAGTGGACAGAGACATCGTCAGCTCTTAACCTACTGGAGTCATGGTGGAACCACCTAAAGGGCAGGTGACAGAAGGAACTGGCTAACATGCCATTTGATTTTTTTTCTGGCACAATTTTTTTTTTTCTTGGTACTGGGAATTGAACCCAGGGCCTTTACACTGAGCTACATTCCCAGCCATTTTTATTTCTTTATTTTGAGACAGGGTCTTGCTAGATTGCTGAGTTGTCCAGGCTGGCGTTGAACTTACAATCCTTTTACCTCAGCCTCCCACGTTCTGAGATTACTGTGCCTGGCTGTGCCTGGCTAGATTAATTTTTTTAAACACGGATTTTATCATGTCCCTCTCCCACTTGGAACCTTTCCTGTTGTACCTGGAACAAAATCCAAACTTTCTTCCAGAGTCCACCCTCCAAGCTATGCATGACCCAGGCTCCATCTTTCTAACTCATCGCATCTCCTTGCTTGTGCTCCTGTGGGTAGTAGGCCTTTCTATTCCTCTCAGACACCAAGCTCATTTATTCCCCTCCCTGTCCAAGGCCTGCCTGCTTTCCTAACCTGGCTCCTGATCATCTAGGTCTTAGCTTGAAGGTTACTTTCTCAGAGACCTTTTAACCTTCCCCCAATCCAAGAATGTACTCTTTCCTTCATTCTTAGGTATCTTTTATGGTATTCAATCACTAAGCTCATGTAAGTTAAATAATTTAAGTCATTTAAGCTCCATCAGTACAAGAGTCATATCTTGTTCACTATTATATCACCAACGTCTAGAAAGTACTGGCTCATATCTGCTGAATGAAACATTATACTGTATTTAATGTTAGTGTTTCTCGAAATACTAGTCCTGTGAAAATCTTTATGGGAAAAATTATGTGTCAGATAAGATCAAGAAATACTGCTTACCACGTCCTTTCCATGAGCTTCATAATGTACAGGAACATAAGGTAGAGACTGTGAGGTTGCTTGTCCCAAAACTAGGGAGTAGAACCTATGTAGAGCACTTATTAATGTTTCACAGAGGCATTGCTCATAAAACACATTTAAGGAACTGCTAGGGGCCTGGCAATGCAGCCTAGAGGTACAGTGCTTGCCTAGCACATGCCTATAGCAGAGGTAGAGACACAGTGTGGTCAGGTCGCACAGTGGGACTAACTGTTAAGGGTTTTGGAATTCACCATTATATGACCCTGGGGGTAGAATTTTAAAGGATGTAGAGATGAATCAGATAAAGACCAGAGAAGTAAGGAAGTTTTAGGTATATGTACCCATGAGTATTGCTACCTGGTCAGTTCGTTAAGTCATTTGATAATTAGTAAGAAGCTAGATCATGTCTAGTAATTTTATATAAAGTAAGTAGAAAGCAAAAAAGTCAAGCTACTAATTTAGCTCCCAAATCCACTGAACACTGAAGAGGTAGACTTCTAGTGTAGGTCATTTTGTAGGTTAAGTCTGCCCTTTAATTTAGGCTGAAGCAATACACTGCTTCAGGAAGTCGTGTTGTCATTTTGCATGTACAGTGGTGGTCAGGGGAAACCCTGATAGAAACTAGAGCAGTCCTTCTTATCTTCTGCTGTGTATCAGAACTATCTGCAGAGTTTTTTGAGGGGGGTTGCTGGGGATCGAACTCAGAGCCTTACACTTTGCTAGGCAAGCGCTCTACTACTTGAGCTAAATCCCCAACCGCTTATTTGCAGAGTTTAAAAATAATGTAGGTACCTGGGACCCACTGCAGATCTTCCTGATCATAACCTCTAGTTCAGTGTCCCAAAATTCTGAAGTCAGGAGATTCCCAGTTATCCAATGTAAGACCCGTTATAAAATACACTGCTGAGCCAAGTAACCACGGTTTTTTCTACTAACCCTAATGACTCAGTCACGTTAACATCATAATCAAAACTGATTGTATCCTATTTCATTAACAGCCATTATATTTATAGATGTGTGCATAATGTACAACTCACTTTTGTCAATTAATGTGCGTGTGTGGTGCTGGGGATTGAACTCAGGGCCTCACATGTGCTAAGCGTGTACTCTACCACCAAGCCCCTGAATCTGTTTCTTTTCAACTGAAAATAGTCACCTTTCTTTCTTTTCGTATATATACCTTTCATTTTCTTTCTCTTACCATATTTCACTCACTAAATTGATGGCATGATGTTGATTAAGACCAAGTATCCTTGTCTCATTTAAGATCTTGGAAAATGTTTTAGGCTTTCTTAATTAAGCATAATAATTGCTATAGAATCTTTGTAGATACCTTTTATCAGATCGAGGAAGTTTTCACTGAACTCTTCTAAGAAGAATTTGGATTAGATTCTAGCTTAGACTTTTAAATATATATTCCCCCCACACATCTATTTTTCTTCCTTTCTTTCTTTTCTTTCTTTCCTTCCTTCCTTTTCTTTCTTTCTTTCTCTTTCTTTCTTTCTTTCTTTCTTTCTTTCTTTCTTTCTTTCTCTCTCTCTCTCTCTCTCTCTCTCTCTCTCTCTCCCTCCCCCCCTTGCTCTGCCTAGCACTAAATGTATAATTTTATTATTATACTTTATCGTACTTCTGTTTTCTAAGTAATTTACTTTCATCCACATTGCATAGTTAAGATTGTGATGTTTAAGAAGATATGTCATGTTTGTTTTATTTGTAGTTCTTACAACAAAATCATCACGTGTAGTTTCAAAATGATTTTTTATTTTTGAGGTTACTAGGGAAAAAATGCTTAGGTTTTGATTCTTACAAGATTAGATCTATTCAAACCAGGTATGGTAGTGTACACTTGTAATCCCAGCACTTGGGAGGCTGAGGCAGGAGGATTACAAATTTGAGGTGAGCCTGGGCTACATAGTAAGTTCCAGGCCAGCCTGAACTTCAAAACAAGACCCTGTCTCAAGAAACCAAAAAAAAAAAAAAAAAAGGCTGGGGATTTAGCTCAGTGCCTACCTAGTAAGTGCAAGGCCCTGAGATCGATCTCTGGCACCAAAAAAACAAGGCAAAACAAACATTGGATCTATTCACAGTCGAACAATAGACAAATAATGTGGTTGGGTAGGAATAATAAATAATGTTGGTTAGAGAATTAAATTTAAAATATAATATTTTTGTCTTTTATCTAGCCAAACGTCTCAAGTCTAGTACCAGTTTTGCAAATATTCAAGAAAATTCAAACTGAAACCTACAAAATGGAGCCTTGATATCATATCATATGGATAAGTGCTGGAAGACACAACTTGGGCAGAAAGAAGAGAAACTGATCTGATAAGTCAAGTTCATCAGAAATGCAAGGAATTAGATTATTTTTCAATAAGAATTTTCAACTTTCCTTTTTCTTTCCACCTCTTTTTTAAGGAATTGGGTATTTTTAATTTCCAAACATAGTTGTGTTTTAAAGTGTATTTGTTACAATGACAAAAGATGCAAGAAAAACCTTTATTTTGTAGACGTATTATTACTACTCGAGACTTCTTTTATCTCCTTATTAGCATAAGTACCTCAAGTAGAAAAGTTTTTGAAAACTAACATTTAAAAATTAATGTTATAAAACTTTGAAAAAGAAATATACTTGCTAAAAAGTAGCAGATACAAAGATTAAATTACTCCCTGTTGCAGTATTACTGTTACGGATATATTTAATATGTCGTACATATGATAATTTATAACTCAGTGTCTGGTGTCTTTAATGTTGTTTTTGAAACCACTGATTATAAACATCCTTAACAATTTTTAGAAGTGGTGAGCCACATTACATTTATCTTTGTAAAAAGATTTCTGGCAACTGGTTTCTTACTTGACTTTTGTAAATAGTATTTTACATCTTATTTTTGCCTTTATTTCATAAGCAAATTGAACTCACTGGACTGCTTTGTTATATTCAGGACAAGATGGATTCTTTTATACCAGGGATTTGCATTGTGAATTACATTAAATTATTTGGCAATTTATAATTTATTGTTACTTTAAATCAAATGTAATATAATCAAACTATATTTAAATTGTGGTTTTTTAAATGAAAAATTACTCTTGGGATACATGGGAATTTTGGAGAAGAGAGAAAGGAGGAATAAGCAAGCTTTAGGTTCAGAAGCGAGAGCTGCCAGGGGCTGCTCAATAGCAGGCAGTCGAATGGTTCATGTGGAGGTATGAGTCGGCTGATGAACCACACAGGCCGCAGTTGGACTAAGGTGAGGCTCAGTTTTTCTCAGTTCGGTAAATCAGATAAAATCCAGATGACTGAGGTGAAGTCACATCTTCACTCTCAGAAAACAAATTCCATTTTGGAGTACATGTATCAGCCTTGAAAACAGCGCTTTGTTTCAGAATTATTCACAGTTTTATTTCTCAAGGTTTTAGAGTTTTGCTTTCTTGGCAGAAATAAGTTTTGTTTTAAATGTTGAGACTGTGGAGGATCTTTTGTATAGTTTGGTTAAATAGTAAGAGAATTTGAATCTCTTCATAGACTGTAAAATGCTCTTTAGCGAGACCAGAGAATGTTTTTATTTTTGTTTTATGTTTCTCTTGTATGAGGAGTGAAAGAGAAGGCTCGCTGTTGGGTATTTGAAATATCTCAAACGGTTACAGTTTCTTTGATCTGCTGTGATGCATTTAAAACGTACTGCAGCTCATTCTGCTGCCACTGTTCCTGCTGCTAGTATTAACAGTGCTATCTGGTTTGACCCGTGTGGCTGAGGGTCATTGAAAGTGGTCTTCACTGATGCAGATAAAGCCAGTTTACACATGTAAAGTTAGAACAGCAACATGTTTGAGTCTGAAAGTGGTGACTTGAGTATCTTTCAATATTATGTTTGTAAAAATCACTGCTTTTGAATATAAAGCTAATAAGCACTTTAAAAAGGAAAAGACAGCCTTTATTGTTTTTCTGGTAGGGTCATTGGTTTTTAGAAGTTGCATTGGCAGGAATAGATTTCAAAAATAAGTATTAAGTGCTGCATTAAAGTTTGTAAGTATTTCATTTTGTAGTCATATCAAAAAATTCTTTGCATAGTTCTGAATTCTGAGATGTGTCATGTCTGTGTATGCACAAGAGTATCTTTACATTTTTTGACACTTGAAAATAAAGGAACTTAAGGAAACTAGAATGATATATGGATTTTTATGTACTTTTTTGAAAACTTCAGATGTGACATCTCAGTTTTTCAAGTATTGAGTTTAAATGCTCCTCTCAATATTTTACTGCAAATAAAATGTACTTTTGGATTATTTATCTTTTGTTGGATTGAGAGATAAAAATAACATCAGATATGTTAAAGCATAACCCTTTAAATCAATGAATAACACCAGAGTTTAATTGGTAAATGTTACTTCTGTGGGGACCAGTATTTTCTGATGTTTCCTGGACTGGCTGATTGTACTTGTACTGTAAAATACTTCTTAATAAAGAGAAGTGTCTTCTGGGAACAGTGTGGTAGTTAGGCTTGTGTTTCTGTCCAAAGACTAGACCTCAGGAACAAAAGTATGTTATTGACCTGTGTAGCAGTTTCAGATGAAAGAACTGTGTTCTAAATACCTGTATCTTCTGAATTAGAAGAAACCCTCAAGACCATCTGGTCATAGGTAGTTCTCAGAGGTGGGTGGATCCCTAGAGACCACCTGATCCAACCTGGATCCTTCTAAGAAGCGCGAGCTTCAGAAAATAGAGCTGTGAGGGGCTGCGCAGGAGCAGACAGTGGAATGGTTCATGTTGGATCCACACAGGAAGCAGTTAGACTAAGGCAATGCTCCATTTTTCTCTGTCTCCTTAACTAGAGAAGCAGAACATCAGAGATTCTTTATAATAGCCGTTCTTTGACAGTCCACTCCAAAATGGAGACTTGGAGGTGCCTAATCAAATAGGTTTGTTGTTGACGTTGCTGTTTTTCAGACGGGGTTTTGCTGTGTAGTCCAGGCTGGCCTTGAACTCACTGTAGAGCACGGGCTGGCCTCCAACTTGTGGCAGTCCTCCCACCTCAGGCTCTAAAAGGGTTTGGGCCTATATTAAATTATACAAATAGTGTTTAAAAGTTACAGTTACCTACCAAGATTGCTTGTTCTAAACTGTGACACTTGGTACGATAAATATTAGTTATATATATAGCATTTAATGACCAGTAACCTTTTTTGTCTCTTTGGAATTAAAGAGGGCTATAATTAAAAATAATTGGACTGATTGAAGTTTCTTATTTTTTTCTGAAGTTTCTTAAAGTATGGAGTCTTTAATAATGATTTTAAAATTGAGTTTTCCTGTGGTAAATAGAGGTACTTAAAAAATCCATTCCAGTACCCAAATGTAATATTTCAAACCTTTAAAAGGAATGATAGGGGTTGTGGATGTCGCTCAGTAGTAGAGCATTTGCCTAGCATGTGTGAGGTCCTGGGTTTAGTCCCCAGTTGGGGGGGGTGTTTAGCTGGGCATGTTGGTACATGCTTGAAAGACCAGTACTCTAGGAGGCTGAGGCAGGAGGATTGCAAATTAAAAGTCCAGACAATTTAGCAGTATAACAAGACCTTGGCTCATTTTAAAAAGAAGGGTTGGGGACTTAGCTCAAGTGGTAGAGTGAAAGCCCTAAATTCGATCCCCAGCACTCCCTCTCCAAAAAAATTTAAAAAGGACTGAGAATGTTGCTCAGCTTGAAGGCCCTGGGTTCAATCCCCAGTACTGTAAACAGACAAACAGGATGAATGAAAGGAAGAAAGAAAGAAAAATGATAGGTTCATTTTAGCTAGGTATCGTAGTGATTCCTCCATTGTCCTATTTAAATACTCAAGATTATATCCAAAAGATTTATCCAGTCACATTGGAAGTTAAAAATAATTCAATTGTAATTTCTGGGTAATTGTATACAACTAGAATATAATCAGAGTTGAAAATCATTAACTGTTTATCCTGTTTTGATTTCTGAAATGGACGAGTATTCAGAAGGTAGGAGAAGGCTTCTGGCCATTGTCCTGTGTATCTTCAATAGAAACCCTCACAGCTGTCCCAGTTTCCAGAGAGGACCAGAGTTACTTCTGTTTTCATTCTCTCCTCTCAGTACATCATTTTCTACATCCATTTGAATATAATAGGGCTGAGATACGAAGGGGTTGGCCTTGGCTTTTTTGAAATTTTCTTTGTATCTTGGCTGCTGTCTATTAAAGAAGGCACAGTGTACAGCCCAGGGCCCTTAGCTGTCAAGATCGGCTCCCTCTCCCACGGTGTGCATGTGCAGCTCATTGCTTCTCTCCTGTGGGGTTGGAGTAACTGCGATGTGGGTAAACAGTAGCAAAAGGATACAGAGTAGATGAGCAAGTTCAAGCTACATACTGAATTTCTGCTCCCTCTGCTCACACCTCCATTTATATGAGTATCCCAAGGGGCACTCTGTGGTAAAGAGGAGAGGGTCACTTGTCTCGGTATACATAGCATGTTCTGGTGTGTTACTAGATTATGTAGCTACTGGAGAAGCTTTGGGGAGATGGGATTACAGAACAGGCTAAAGCTCTATGGACCTTGTGCTGTCTGGCAAGCTTTGCCCACTCTCCATTCAGGTTGTAGTCTTTGCTCCAACTCAGTATCTCAATTAGAACCATGAAATGGGTGTGGCCCGGTCAAACTGACACCTACAATTAACCATCATAAGATTCTTGGAGTCAAAATGTTTCAAGACTGTTGTGTTATTTGTGAAAAAGTTAAGTCTAAGTAACACTGGAGATTAGGATTCAAGTTACCGTGAAATTGTTAAGGTAACTACTAGAAGAAAAGTCAAAGAGGGTGTAATTACCAGATGAAATGAAGAGGGAATCATCTGTATAACAAAATCAGGGAAAGAAGAAAATGAGAACATAGAGCAGAGAGGACAAATGGTGAGATGGTAGACTTAAGCCCAAATAGCAGTAAGCAGATTAAGTATAAATGGAAAGGAGGAAGAGGGAGTTAAAGGGAGTGTCCTCTGGATACCAGATGATGGTCATGGCATAAGAAGGAAACTGAGTAAATCTCACTTAAAAATATGGAGGCAGAAATTCCAAATAGAGTGTTTGTGAACTCATTTCATTAGCATGGTGAAAGAATAGTACTTCTTGAACAAGTTCATTTATTGTAGGAATTCAAGGTACTAATAAGTTTACGAAATGGAGGTATCCTTTAGTTATGTAGCCATCAGGCGTCACTTGTCCCTTTAAGGCCCCGTACACCTTGTTGGATCCCTGATTTTGCACAGACACAGGATTGTGGCCCTTGAGGATAGATAGAATTCCTTCAAATGTGATGTCGTTGTCCCTTGTCACCTGAACTGTCATCTAGAAATCTGTCTACTCTCTGAAGATTGCTTCTTATAGCCATTTCCCTAGGGTGCTGCTGCAGGAATTATAAAGAAAAAACTCATAGATGTGTCTGCATAAGAATAAAATATGTCCATCATCTTTAAAGAATGAATAATCAAAGAGCCAACCAGATATTTTGTGCCTCCTGAAAAACACACTTAAAAATGAATAATCAGTTGGGAGAAGTCATATGCCATACACATGACAAAAAATTCATCTTAATCTATAGTGTGCTTAAAATTAATGAGATAATCTTAATTTATAAAATTGAAAATGCAATAAAGTTAATTAGAGGTAAATAAATATCTCATAGAAAAATTGGCAAAGGAAAAGACAGAGAATTTGAAAACAAAGTTAGCCAGTAGAGAGATGAATAGGTAGATGTTCAATTAACTGTTAATGGACCACAAATTAAAAAAAAAAATCACAGCTACATGACTATATTCTATTAAATTGGTTGGGAGATATTAAAAGGAATGGTAATATGTGATGTTGAAATGGGAATAATCACTTCTGTGAGCAAATGGATACACATTTTCCAAAGGGAATTTTCTTTTTTTGTACTGGGGATTGAACCTGCATCCTTCATGCTGAGCTACATCCTGCATCCTTTTTATTATTATTGTTGCTAGTTATTTTGATTCACTGTCTTGATAAGTGAATTATTTAGCTTAGGCTAAATTGCCTAAGCTGGGCCTGAACTTCCAATCCTCCTGTCTTAGTCTCTCCCGGAGTGCTGAGAGGAAATTTTCTTAATTACTTCATTAAACTTAGTTCTTGAAAGCAGACTGATGAGCAGACAGGCACTGGTTAAAAGTGTCTGTTGCTTTTACGTTGGGTTAAAGGTAGATTGTCTTTTGTTGTTGTTTGTTTTATTCCAGTACTGGGGCTCGAACCCAGGGCCTTTACCATTGAGCTACACTGCCAGCCCTTTTTAAATCACTAAGTTTGCTAGTCTTCTAAATCACTAAATTTCCCAGACTGGGTTTGAACTTTTGATCCTCCTGCCTCAGCCTCTCAGAGTGCTGGGATTACAGGCATTTGCCACCACGTTGTGCTGGACATATATTCTCAGATCCAATTCCACTCCTCCCATGATCCCATGATGTCCTTTATGATTTTCTTCTGTTTTTGACCTTTCATATTTTTTCTTTTCTCCCTTCCCTCCCTCCCTCACTCTCTCTTTTCTCTTCTTTCTGTCTCTTCTTTCTCCCTCCGTCTCTCTCTCTCTCTCTCTCTCTCTCTCTCTCTCTCTGGAGATTGGGCCTTCACCCTGCCCTGTCTTAATTTTTATTTTGAGATGAAGTCTCACTTAGTCACAAAGTTGCCCAGCTTGGGTTCAAATGTTCTATCCTCCTGCCTCAGCCTCCCAAAAGTGCTGGGATGACAAGTGTGTGGCACCACCCTGGCTTCTCTGTCATTTGCACCAGTAGTTCAATAATATATTTCTGAGCTACATTGTATGATGTTGTAAGGTGTCTTTGTAGCAGGCCCATGTAAAGGGATGTTTCAGCTTTGAAGAAAAGTCCTTTGGCTGCCCATGAAGAGTACACAGTAATAGTAAAAATCCAGCTATTTAATGGAAGGTGAGACATACTGCCTTACATTCAGGAACCCTTCTGGTAAACACTGAAGATTCTAGGCTGTGGCCAGGGCTGGATAGCACAGATTGCTACACCTAGCACTAACATCCCAAATCATAAGTGATAGCTTTTCTGGGCAAGAGTCTCATCTGCTTAATCTCTGCTAAATGAGTATGTATTAGCTCAGATTTGAAAAATACCAACTTCAAGCAGACAGTTAAAAAACATCGACATGATGCCAGTAACTGGTTTAATTCATCTTTCCTCTTCAGTAATCTCACACATTACCTACTTATTTGCTGTAATGAACGTGCCATTCTGCTGAAATAAGATTAGCTGCTTAAACCATGGCATTAGGGGCAGAGAACTGTAATGCTGCTTTGTGTTTCATTGGAAGGTTCAGCAGTTAAACGATACGGTGTTGTCATTTCTTCCTTTGTAATCAAGATGGTTTTGCTTAGGATTAGAGCTCCCCAGTCGATTCTCCCAATGGAACATTTGAAATAACAAATTCATACGTCTGGGTTACAGCCTGGCAGCATAACAAGCTTCAGCATCGAACTTGTTGGCCTCATCAGCACTCAAATTGCACTGCTTTGTGAAGCCCCCTCTGCTCTAACAGTGACAGAAATCTCACCAGCTGTCAGGCTGTGGCAGGAAAATTGAAAGGGGGCTTGCTATGCATCTGGAAGATAGCACTGTGATGCCCCAGATGGGAGCAGGGTCCAGAAAATTAACCCGCGTTCCCCCACCTGAATGAACATTTGCCCCTTCTCTGTGTCAAAGTCAAATCTTGCTTCTTCAATGGAGCTTTCTGGATTGTTCCAGCCTCACTCATCTCTCTTTTCTTTGCTCTCTAATTATAATTACACTTCTCCCTACATTACTTAAAGCTGATTATTTCTTGATTTAAATGATTCGTATCATTGTTCTCTGTGCGCTAATGCTGTCTCTTCAGTGAAACTGCAAGCTCTCCGAAGTCAGGGACCAATAAATGCGTGGTCCTATGTTCCTCTGCTGAAGGAGGTGCCCTGTGTCCTGTGGCCCATTCTGACTTGGTCTAGAAGGGTCCGCAGTAGGAGGCAGCTCTGCAGGGCGTGCAGCAGCAGCCCCGTCCTTCCCACACCTTCTCTTCTAGGGACCATATTTTGTGGTTCATGACATCCAGGACCCAAAGACAGTCAACATGATGACGACCAACAGATCCACCCATCCGTTCTCTGCCTCATTCATTAAGTATTAAGCACCTACTGTGTGCCAAGTCCTCCCAAGCCATACTAACAAACTCCTTGCTCTTTCAGCAGAAATGAGGGCAAGTTTAAAAGAGCTGGAGGAAAACTCACCTTTCCTCACACACTACCTTTCAAGCCCAGCTTCCGAGCAGAGCAGACTGCTGTGGCACTTTTATTTACTACTTCCTCCCTTCACACCTCTCCTCCCTCCCTTCCCCACTGTGCTCATAGCAGGCTATTGAATTTTGCTGTGCAAAACTGGTTGGTTCAGGTCTCTGCTAGGCCTGCTGCCCAGGTTGGAGGGGTTCCAGGGGTGCTCATCTGGATGGGATTAAGTTTTGGTCGGGATTCCTTCAGTGGAGGGGAAGAGGGTAAAGAGGGAAGGGGGAGATTAAAATGGCTCGCCTTTTCTGCCTAGGAATTTAGATTATTTAAAACAACAAGGAGACCTGCCTTGTATTCCTTCCTGCCATTCCCCTTATGCCTGCAATGCTGGCTTCTAGTTGAATGTTTCTACCACTCCAGGGAAAAGATCTGAGCAGGTTTGAGGTGTGCTCAGCAATGTTGCTCTAAGTAAGACCTCTTGGCAAACCTGAGATCATGCCTTCGACAGCTGTGGGTCCAGTAGTGATGCTCCTTGCACCCTGGTTCCTTCATTTTCCTGCTAGGAGGTGGGCCTGTGCCAGAAAAATAGACTGCTGGGAGTCAAGAGACCTGAAACACATTTTATCCCAGGCCTGCTGATTTCTCAGGGAAAGAAGGAATGATTCAAACTTGCCAACAAACCAAATGGGGCATCCTGGCCAGAGACAGGACTGTGACTCCGAGGCCAGGCTCTTGTCCACCGTGGCATCTCACCATCTGCTTCTCCAGCTCTCGGCTCCCAACCTCCTTTGACTGCCTCTCAATCGGTCTACCTCTCTCGACTGATTCACCTTGACTATTTTCTTCAGGTTACAATTTCAAAAACAAAAACTATCAATATAAGAATGAAAACAGAACAAAAATGAGCAAAACTATTTTTCCTGATATTCTTCAAAACACCTTTGATTTGTCCAGTTTGCTAATAGTATTTCTTAGATACCAATCATTCTTCCCATTGAATTTATCGTGAATTTGTAGAGGCTTGTAAAGCCTGTTTCTAATACAAAGAGCATGTTACTCAACTTCTTCCTCCTCCGTCCCTCCTCCTCTTCTCCGCTTTCCTCCTCTTTTTCCTCTTTCTTCTTTTTCCTACTCCTCTTCCCTCTTATTTTCCTCTTTCTTTCCTCTACTACTTCCTCTTTGCCTCCTTCTCTTCTCTTTTCCCTCCTCCTCATCCTCTCTTTTCTCTTCCTTCTAGTTTAGTCTTGTTTTGATTACAAGTGACAGAAACCCAATTCAAATCAACATAAAAGATTTTATTGGGTCGCATAACTGGAAGTCCAGGAGTTGATGTAACTTCCTAGGCATGCGCTCTACCACTTGAGCTAAATCCCCAGCCCCTGATCTAACTTCCAATTCGACTACACTCAGGAATTCCAAGGAAATTGCTATTTGCACCCTCTACCCATTTGTCTGTGTTGACTTCGTTCTTTCCCCTGTAGACAGATAGTCTTCATGTTAAAAAATAAAAGCTGCTGATAGTGCCTGTTCACGTACTTCCAACAGCAAGACTAGCCTCCTCCTGCTCTGAGTGAAAGACAGAAGAGGGCACTGATTGCCCTAGACCAGAACACATTCCTATCCCTGGATCAGTCACTGTACCAAGAGAATGAGTTGCTGTAACTGGCTGCTTCTACCAACTACCCACAAACACACACACACACACACACACACACACACACACACACACACACTTCTCTTGGGTCTAGGCCAGATTCTTGAAACTGGTAACCTCATTAAAATCACAAAGTGGCATAGGAGCAGTTCCCCTCACAGAGAAGTCTAGAAAATTAAAATTAGGAAATGCCTACTTCCAGCATCCTCCCACTACTTCCCCTAAAGGCAATCTTGAACTTCTGTGTTGTTTGGAGTAGGTATTTATCTGTAATCTTTCCATTCATTACCATTCATTACCACTGACAGGGACCGTGGTATATCAGCACTCTGATGTCATCTTTATTCTGTCCCTTTTCAATTCACTTAATTACCAGGTTGACCATAGTAATACCAGGTTAATGTTCCTAGGTTACAACTCTTGATGTTTTCACATTGACTCAAAAATTTTTAGTGACATTCCAGTCCTAAGAATTATGGAGGTACTTCAAAAGCACAAAGCCCTGAGTTCAATCCCCAGCACCGGAAAAAAAAAAAAAAAAAGAATTATGGAGGTAAACTGGGTGTGATGGCACACACCTGTAATCCCAACACTTGGGAGGCAGAGGCAGGAGGATCGCTGCAAGTTTGACACTAGCCTCAACTACATAGTGAGTTCAAGGCCAGCCTCAACTACATAGTGAGATTTTTGTCTCAAGACAAAAATTATGGAGGTGCTGCATGGCAAGAGAATGGGCTTGCTAGGCAACTGTCATGGGGACTAGCTGAATCCGTGCCCTGGTGGTTAAAGATAAGCATCAGACTGTTAACCCAGGCTCTACCCTCAGGTATAAAATGTATTCTGTAATCCCAGTTACACTAAGGTTGCCTTCATGCAGATTTGCACCTTGGCTGCCTGGTGGTGGCAGCACTCTAAGATGATGTCTACTGATTGCTCATGTTTGGAAACTGCTCTGAGCAGGATTTGAGGTGGACCAACTGAGGTTCCCCAGGGGAAACAGAATTCACCTGATTGTTCAGTGAAGCGACTTTTTAGTAAAGGAACTGTGTTACGGTGTATATCAAGCTGTCCCTCCAAAGCCTTGGGCTTTGCTAACTCCCAGGTGGGTTAGTCCACTGATGAATTTACAGTTAAATGTGATGTTGGGAGGTGAAGCCTGGTCATGGGATTTGGATTACTTGAGTGTCCTAGAAAGGTGTGTCACCCCCCATCCTTGCTGTCTCCCTGCTTCCCGCCACCATGCCACGGACTGTTTCTCCTCTGCCGGCCCCCTGTTATGCCACCCTGCCTTGGAGCCCGCCAGCTATGGACTGAAACCTCTACAGACTGTGAGCTAAATAAACCTTTCTTCCTTGTAGTTGTGGGTGTTGGTATTGTGTCCTAGCAATGAGAAAGTAACTAAGAAAGACCACCTGCAGAAGTATGGGCAGGGTTAAGAAAGTAAAGATGGATTTTGAGGCCCCCAAAGCTGGGCAGCAGCAGGAAGCCATTCCTCTCTGTGGGGCTGAAAGGGAGAAGAAAGAAACTGGTGGTGGAGCCTGGTGAGGCAGGCCTCAGCTGGAGCGTTACAGCCACCAACAGACTTGTCTCCTGAGTGAGGAGCCTGCCACCTTTCCTCCTACTTTGTGACCTGAACGGGTCAGGTCAGTGTTTCGGGGCAGACAACAGGACAGGAAAGGTTGGAGAATGGATCTGGGAGGTGAGTGGAGGAATTACAAACTGCACAGTCACTGGTGAGCTGCAGCTCGGGAATCCAGCCATCATGCAGACTTTTCTAGAAAATGAACTGTCCGGGCAGTTCTTAGAGGGAAAACTCCCACAGGATTGAGGGCAGTTCTCCCGGCTCAGGACCAATCACTCCTTATTCAGCTTTACAGTCTTTTGGGCAGCACCAACAGCTAATCCTGTAGCCCACTGTGTGTTGCTAATGCCTCTCCAGCCGTTCTTTAGGATAACCTTGGCCATCACAGCTCTAGTCCTGCATGCTGCAGGGAGGAGAAGACCTGTCAGAGTGCAGAAGGGAAGAGACTATGGTCAAGCAAGAAGTGTCCCTGCAATATCTAACATGTGTTTCATACTTTGGCCTGCTGTAGTTGTTTACTTTTTGAAAAACAGTAGATATTATACCAACAGAACCAAAAACTTAGCTTCAAATAGCATAGACCCCTCTCACATAGTAAGCAGTGATGGGTCAAGGCCCATATGCATCTCTCGGCCATGTGTAGCTCACAGTATCTACAAATCCTCTGTTTAAAGGAAGAAAGAGAGGTGCAGAGAATTCGTGAGGAAATATTTGGAAAGAAACGAAGGATGAACAAATCTATAGTCTACTCTTTTCACTTCCTAAGAAGGAAAACAATCCCAAAATTTATAGATTCCTCTTAGAGAATATTTCACATTCATTAACTATAAAAAAGTATATTATTGCAAGGAAAAGAGAAAGCTGAATTATGATCATAGAAGCGTCTGGGACCCACAAGAGATACTGCTGACCCGGAGAGCAATCTTATTTTAATGAGAAAATGTCCGAAAAAAGTTTCAGCAGCCTACATAGCCCAAACCAAGGCTTTTGTAAGCCGATATTGCCACCTGTGGGGTCACTGGAAGATAAAATCCTTAGGCCAATTAAGAAATGATACTCTTAGGAAATATGAAAACAGCAAGTCATTCTGCTTTTCCAAAATGTGGTGGGGTGAGGATTTAGCTCAAGTGGTAGAGCACTTGCCTAGTGAGCACAAGGCCTTGAGTTCAATCCCCAGCAAGCCCTGCAAAAAAAAAAATGGTGGTAAAAACACATCATAGCTCTGGTTTTGTGGCTAAGTCTTATTCGAATGTATTTTTTAACATTTTATTTTGGTAAAATTGTTTTTTAAGCTTGTGTTCTTTCTGAAAGCAGTTTTGGTATATTTTTCTGATGATCACTAAAGTTCATAGATGAAAAAAAGGAGGTGCTTGGGGATTTAGCTCAGTGTAGAACGGTAGCCCAGCAAGCACAAGGCCCTGAGTTTGATGCCCAGCACCCTCCCAAAAAAGGAATATAGTTTGTTTGTTTGTTTGTTTTGTTTGAGACAGGGTCTCACTATGTAATTCAGGCTGGTTTTGAACTCACTATGTAGCCTAGGCTGGCCTTGAACTCATGGTGATCCTCCTGGAGGGGAAGGAAAAGGGAAAAGAAGAAGAAGCAAGATGTATCATGTAGAAGGCACAAATTCCCTATGATGAATGTGATCATTCTGTATATCTAAAATGTACCACTAAAATTTTAAAAAGGAATAATAAAAATCCCAGCCTCAGTAGGCAAACAAAAGAAGAAAACCTATTTGCTTTATATGTTTAAAAATATATATTTTGGGTCATTAAACTTTCATTTGAGCTTTGGCCATGCCACACTAAAAGAAAATATAGGCCTCTAAAAAGTGTTGACATTTATGGGTAATTTCCTTAGATTAAAAGAAAGGCCAAATTTCTGAATAAGTCAGTTTTCTCTGTAAAGAGTTCTGCAAAATCCTGGTTTTAAAAGATGATACACATTTACACCCCTTCTTTCAGAGATTCATAATTCACAACTCTTTTGGACAGAGAATCATTGTGTTTTCAAGGTGCCCCTCTATATTGGCTTGGGAGGGAGGACTTCTCATCTTGGGTAATTCTGGGAAGAGCAAGGTTTCTGGAACTTGGAGCTCAGTAATGTATGTATAGTGTCAATATTAAAGGCACTGAGAATTACAGTAATAAATAAATCTGCTTCACATTTGTTATACTCACCCTTCTTTACAAACCCCTACTGATCCCCCCATATAAGTTATTAAGAAAAAGTGAAAAGCCTGCTTCAGGGAATGTGTCCTTGAACTGAAGTTCCCTTAACTACAATATAACTCACTGAAAGGTGTTTATTGTTGGGTTGTTTCGAAAATATTAAGCCGTCCCAGGAAGACTGATGTCAAGAAAGGTCCATCCTAAGCTGGATGGCTTGCCCATGTGTAAAGTGACAAGCACCAGTAGGGGTGACATTTGTTCTGATCCTATGAATCATTTCACTCCGGCCAGTCACGCCATGAGTTCCTGAGAAATTTCTGAGAAGTTTGTGACCTTCTCTGCTTGAATTTTCCCCTTATCTTTTATTTTTGTCTTCACAAAAGTCCCTAGGAAGGAAAAACCAAAGCATGTCACACTGATATGCCTCTGGTGTTGGCGCCCGCCCCACCCCAGATTTGATTCACATTCACTCCTTAAATTCTATCTCCTTTCAGTCACTCCAGAAACGATCCGACCAAAGTCAACTGATCCCAAAGGCCCAAGGCTGGATTGTGTCCATACACTCATTCATTGAGTGTATGAGTGTATCACTTGGTCCCCTAAGATGAGGCAGGCCATGCGCCAGGCTCTGGGGCTGCAGTGCTGGCCTCACAGACCATGGGAGCAAATGCCAGTGCCCGCCAGGTCAGGACCTGCGTCGGAAACCATAAATCACCAATTATTACCACTGGCGAGCTTGGAAGTTAATTATACATAGGCAATTATATTTTATTTAAAAATTGAAATGGCATATCCTTTTAAATAGAGCAGTTGTTCTTTCTTTTGCTGTCTTAATAAAGAAGCCTAACTACATGAAAAGCCAAGTTACCTATTAAAGTGTAATGATTTCCCTCTGGATTAGCTTATCTTCTAGATAACATAACTTTACCCGAGTTTATCTGGTGGCTGCATGGTGTTATTTCAGCAAAATAAGTGAGTCCCAGAAAAATCTTCTTTGAGGCTGGTTTTATAATACCTCTCAGATGCCAAGTGAATGGGAAGTCTGCACAAGTACACAGGTATGTGTTACACAGAACATTTTGGGTACAAACCTTTTTGAACTGAGGATTGCTGCTGTTTTGTTTTGCTTTTTCAAGCTGCTTCTCAGTGTGTATTGGAGAGGACTCCCAAGCTTAGATCACTTTGGAGAAGAGCAAGGTTTCTGAGATGCGGAGCTCAGAAAACTTGGTGTTAAGCACGTGGAAGTCTCTTTTTCACTCTCTCTTTGTGAATTTGCAATGACAGCCTCTTCCCCTTCCTCTCACTGGTATTAATTTAAGAAGCACTGAGCTCCTTTCCAGGCGACAGACACTGGCAGCCTTTTAGAAGCTACAGCCATGTCCTCTAGCAAGGCCATGAGCTCAGTGTGCTGAAGTGCTGCTTTGGGAGAAGTTGGAGGCTGGAGTGGGGTGTCTTACCCAGCCTTTGGGTCAAGGTGTAACGAGGAACATGGAGGGGAAATCCTCCACCAGGCAGATTCACAGCACCAGGACAAGCACCACAACGAGGCAGGGTGGGGAGCTAGAAGAGAGGCAGAGGAGGAAATGGCAGAGGCTTTCTTCCAGAGTCTGTGTGCTTTTCCATAGACACATGGTCACTGCATCCCAATTAGCCTTATCCCTGATTGTAAAATGACGACCCAGCTGCCTGCCTATTCTAATTTCACCCTTTTGATCCTTAAGAGCCACCTTTTCAAAAATATACGCACTCCCTGGAAGGAGTTATACCTTAATTTAGGAGTTAAAGTAGCCAGATATGGAGGAGCATGCCTGTAGTCCGAGCACTCAAGAGGCTGAGACAGGAGGGTCACAGCAAGTTCAAGGCTAGCCTGGGCCACACAGCGAGACCAATGCCCACATAGTTGCTAAAACTGTAAATATATATCCCTTCTCCTACCATATGTGCCTTATGTAGTCTAGCACCCTTTTTCTTTCTTTCCCCTTGCTTTATGTACTTGTTTCTCTATCTACTGGTCTGTCTTCCCACCACCTCATCCTCATCCCAGCCAACCGGGTAGTTCATTTGCAGTGCCGGCCCACGAGCTCCCTTCCCTCGCCCTGTGCCTCCTTCCTCTGCTTTTGTTTTTGGTGCTGGGGATCAAAATCGGGTCCTTGTGCTTGCAAGGCAAGCACTGTAACCACTGAGCTAAATCCCCAGCCCCTGTGCACTCTGATTATTGTTCACTTACCCTCTCTCCAACTCTAGCCCAGGGCTTGGTTTGTTCCATAGCTGAATGAATCGCAGTAAGTTCTTTCTAAGCCACTGCTGGAGGCAGGAAATTGTAAATTCTCCATAGTATGCTCAAGAATATTCTCTCTGGGGGCTGGGGATTTAGCTCAGTGGTTAGAGTGCTTGCCTCATAAGCACAAGGCCCTGAGTTCAATCCCCAGCACCAAAAAAAAAAAAAAGAATATTCTCTCTCTAGGTCTGGCCTCTGGACACTGAAAGAACTGTTTTGTCTTGTTTTGTTTTGAGACAGGACCTTGCTTTGTAGTCGAGGCTGGCCTTGAACTCATTATAAAACCCAAGCTGGCCTAGAATTGGCGCCAGTCCTCCTGCCTCAGTGTCTTGAATGCTGGTGTTACAGGTGTGTGCCACTGTGCCCAGCTCGGAAAGAAAACTCTTGACCTATTTCTAAGGATAACCTGCCCTGAAATGACTCTAAACCAGTTTAGACAATAAAAGACAAAACTTCATTCAAACCCAATAAACTTTTCTAAGCGTCACCTAAAAAAATAGCTGTAGGGCGACCATCTGTTGTTGAAATCGCTAGTGACACACATGGCAAAAGGTTTAAGAGAAGATTCTGGACAAGTTAAATAACAGGGACACTTTCGGATTAAGGTTATTGGAAGCAACGCACAAGGAGAAAAGATCCCTTTTAAACTTTATGGACTTCAGGGCCAAATCGTCAGGAGAGGAACAACACCTCCACATCTGGATGACTCGAGGGCTGCTGTGCAGTGTCTGGACGATCTAACTCTTCATTTCTGTTTCATCTTCCAGTTCTCTGCTGTTATGGCTTCTATCTCGACATCCCCCAAAGCCTCACGTGGTCCCAGGTGGGGCTTTTCGGAGGTGGCTGGATCTAGGGTGTGATGCTGGTCAAGGAGGTGATATGATGCTGGGATTGATTCATGGTGTGATGCCAGGATTAAGGGTGCCCCAGCCCAGGTGTGTGTGCTACGTGCCCTAAGAGTGGGTAGTCTGGATAGACATAGGGACAGAAAGAGGGCTGCTGTTTGTCGCTTGTAGCTTGCTGTTGCTGCTTGTCTTCTGCTGCCACCTGCCTGCTCTGTGATGCCCTCTGCCACATCACCCTGCCTTGGAGCCAGCTAATCGTTGACTGAAACCTCTACAAACTGTGAGCTAAATAAACCTTCCTCCTTTCACTTTGGGGATCAGGTATTCTGTCTCAGCAACAAAAAAAGTAACCAAGACACCTGCTTTCCCCTGCTTGTTTGACTTCTGCTGGCAGGCGCACAGGACAAAAAATGGAAAGCTCAGACAGGCTCATTTAACGTTGCCTAAGAAGCTTAACAGCGAGCAGCTTGACTTTGTCGTACAATGCTGAGAGTTTATTCTTTGACTTTTTCTTTGTTTTTCTTGGATTCTATCTTCTCTTTCCTCCATTTTTATTATATCCCCATTGTCCTTCCTTAGAAATATCTCTTTATATTCTAGGCTCACTCTTAGGATGAGAAGGGTTCCAAGGGACTCCATTGTCTAGTGTAGCATATCTTTTGGGGGAAACTGAGGCTCAAAGAGATGACATATTTGCCCCTGATCATTAGAAACCAAGTTTTTGACTTATGGCTTAAAATTCTTTCACTATGTAATGCTGTGTTGCTTCTGTAAGATAAAACTGAAAAGACAACTCAATTTGCTTGTCTTATTCCTCATACATACCTCAGCATCTTGTGTGGCACCTAGTCATTGTAGAAAAAAAAAGAAAACCCTAGTCATTGTAGGAAAAAAAGTTTCTTTTATTGGAAAAAAATAAAAGCAGTATCATACATGTATGCGTGCTTTCAGACTATTTCTTGAATTAAACTGCTAAACCTAGGTAATAGAGTAAAAAAGAAACCCCAATTAAACTAGAAAGCAAAAACATTTTCCAAATTAGTTTAATCCTTGGACTTCTGATTTGTTTCTCCAGTTAACTTGTCAGCTGCCCAGTATTTCTCAAGGGCAAAGGTCTGATAATGTGCTAATCACACTCCATGAGCAGTGGGAACCCTCAGACGTGGATGAATTCAAGAAGCTTACAACTGTCTTGTGTATCCTTTTGTGTATTCACTTTCTTTTTCATGGATTTGGCTGAAGTTGAAACAAAAGTGAAATACCAAAGGAGTTACTTTTGATAAAACTATTTATGGGGAGGGCTGCTTCACCCTTTAAACATAGTTGACAACACAAGGCCTGTGGCTCACTAGGAGAGGAAAGATTAATTTAAGAGTAGTAGCTCATAATATAAGGTGATTCGTAGGGCAAAGGACCTCTCATTTTACCTTGTGCAATTGATGAGTGATTTTCTGTCATTCGGATGCTAAAGCGTAAGTTTATAGTTCTCATGCTCCAGATTGCTCTCTTGGTACCCTGAAGAGGGGCTGCAGTGCACACCAATGGAACATGTCTACCAAACCTCCCGTGAGAACACCCTGAGAACCTGCTGGCCCGCCTGAACTCCTCCCTTTGCTCACCCCACATGGCGCCTGTGGACTGCCCCCACCCAGGCTCATCTCAGCACTCTGACCCAAGTCACTGGGACCAGCCCGACTCTCTTTCGTTCTTCTCCTCACCTCCACCCGCTGGTCTCCGCTTTGTGGCTTATCCCTCAAGGTGGGTCCCCCACTGTCTCAGAACCGGTCCCTTCTCCTCCAAGGGAAGCCTTTCTGAGGTGCTTTGTCTGGAGACAGTGCCACCTCTGTCTACTCAGACTCCAGTCCATCAGCCTATTTGTTTCTCTCGTAGCACCTGAGATGAAATCATTGAGTCCGTTTTTTCACTATTTGTTGCCTGTGTCTCTCTCTTTGCTCAAAAAAGTAAACACCCTACGAATTTGCTTGTCTTATTCCTCATACATACCTCAGCATCTTGTGTGGCACCTACCCCGCCAAAGATGCTCGATAAATATTTGCTGACTATATGAACTAACAAATAAAACAAGCTGTGGGATTGTGAGCTGCTGTTCAAATAGTTATTACAATGTCAACTGGATTTGGAACTTTCTCTCAGGAATGAAGTCCCCAAGAACATTGTTGTGGGTAGTCAGACACATAAACTCTTTGGCCTATGGCAACTGCTTCTCATAGGGACTCTTCCTAAACCCAGGAGCCACTTTGACAGTCCCTTGTCGCCACGCACATCATGGCCATCACGGTGCAAAGGAGCTTCTCCACACCTCGGCGTGAGAAGGTAGGTGATAGGGATGCTGAGGTGAGGAGCCTGCCAGTCTACCTTCTTTAAGGCTCTTGGAATCTAACTGGGGAAGACAGAGGTGATTTACTTTTTGTGCATCGTCCTGAGCTGGGGCTGTTTATTACCATAGCAGCAGCCTCATTCCAGAATGCGAGATGTTGAAATGGTTTTTCAGTCCTTCACCTTTGGAAGCAAGGACCTTTAGATTGCACTAAAGTGCCCAATGTTTCTAAACTAATTATGATAAAAAACAAACAAAAACCTACCAATTATTGAGTGCCTACTATGTGCCAGATCCTTCCCTGGGATTTTTACATTGGCTTTTGCCCACAACGGTTCCAGTAGTATACTCACTTTTGCTTATGAAGAAACCAGGACTTAGAAAAGCTCAGTAATTTGTCCAAGCTCACACAACTAGTATGTGAAAGCCATGAGTTAAACCCAAGTGTATCTGATGACAGAATCTGTGCTTCTTGCACTGTACTGCAGGCTGTTGTTTTAAATATTTCTGGATCTAGGCCCTCTACTTCTCACCTACAGTAGATCTTTCCTCACCCTCCCTCCTCCATTCAGGGCAGAAAATATCTCAGACACATCATGTGAAAACACTACAAACCCACACAGGCTTCTTTACAAAGAGGGTGCAGTCCTCTGACAAATTGTATGGACAGATCCATTAAATAAGTTTGTAGGAGCCATAAAGATACACAGAAGGCATGGAGAGCGGGGCTAACCCCAAATCATAAAACACAAAGTGACTGATCCAAGACCCTTAGTGGGCCATTTTGGGTGACACCATGTACGCCCCGGGTCTGTCCATGTCCATCTCATCTCCTGCCTGAACGCATCGGCGACAAACAGCGCAGATTTCACAGTGGAGCCAGACTCCCCATGTTCGGGAAGCGGCTCTGCTGCTGTTCAAAGCCCCTGTGGGTATGGGCTTCAGACTTTTTCCTCCAGCCATTGCATCAGTCCTTAGAAAGTGTGGTTTTATTCCTAGTCGCTACATGTTGTAAACACTGATTTGACATGTTGCATCCCCCAAGGAAGATCTTCTGCATAAACTCTGGACAATTAAAGGAACTAAGTAGAGGGCAAGAGGTGGCAAGACTGTGAGCCATCACCCCCGCCCCCTTTCATCCTAGATAGACATCTACCCACGGCAGGCACTGCTGGAAAAACAGAAGTGTATTAGAGGAAAACTCTGAAGAGTATACTCTGCTGAGGTAATAGGGGTAACTTTCTTTAAAACCACTTCTTCGGCTTATTGGGCAAGTACCTTTTGACCTTTCTGGTTTGGAATGGTTTTGAAGCTACCTATGAGAATTGAGTTCAAAGCAAAGGTTTTTGGAGGAGACAGGTCTTTCCCAGCTGTTCTCCTCTCTGAATCCGTTTTCTAAGAAGGTGCACGCCCACAGTGGGAAGGAGTGGGCCGAGAAACCAGGGAGACCATGGAAGAGAGAGGGAAGAGGTGAGTGTCGGAAATGAGCGGCATGGAGATTTAAAGGGTTCTGCTTCCCAGGGGCTCGAGTTCATAGGCACTCTTTTTGTGAGCTGCTTGTGGGCCGAGGCCCGAGCTGACTTGCTGAGAGCTCGGTGGGTAGCAGAAGCGGAAGTCAGACCAAAGGCTCTGACTTACATGTGAGCTGCCGCCATGAGACTTCGGGAGGAACCAATGGGAATCTTGCTTGGAGCTTCTAGAGCCCAATGAGCTCCCTGCTAGGTGCTTGGAAACAGATTGACTAACATAATGGAGTGATTTTGTAATCTGTCATAATACCATAAGCCACAGATCCGGACTCTGACCCCTCACAGGTATAATAAGCTCCCTTATTCAGCTACACATATTCTCTCTGTGGGGAGGGAGGGAGGAGGCCTTCTAATTACACAACCTAAGCATATGTTTTCCTGAAGCACAATGCATTATATTCATTAGCAACAATCTTATAAGTAGGTTCTTTTCACTAGCCTGTTAACTAATTGACAGTTAAGAATTTGTATTAATAATATACGGCAGCCAAGCATGGCTTAATCTGACAGTTTTATTAAAAATGTAGGCAAGCCCTACAACTCAGCATGACTGTCAGCCTTTATGCAGTAATCCTGCTTATCACGGCTCTTAACTTGCCCGTAAAACAATATCACTCTGGCAGAGAATTGCTCTCCCAGGAGTCAGCAGAGTTACTCACTTGGAGGGTTTTTGTCATAGTTCCCTTTGCGACACATCTAAACAAGGAAGTGATTTTTGCCTGTGTTTTCTCAAAACTGTACTGCCTTGCTTCACTGGTAGTGGACCGAATTATTCAGATGGTGGGTTATCCAAACTTCTCCTTTCTCAAAATACTCCCTTTGTTTGGAATATAATTATCCATCATTTTTGTCACTTTCTGAGACAATTTTCAAAGTCCTCTTTCGTGAGTGCCTTTAGTTGCGCTGTTGTGGCTACCTTGATGCCCGTGAATCCCTGCAAGATGTTTATCTTTCATGGTCATTTTGGCTTTGGGGAAGAGCCAGAAGTCACACAGTGCCAGATCTGGTGAATGAGGTGGATGGGGACACCTTGTCATGTTTTTACAAGCCTGCCTTTCTGTTGAATGGTACTTGGCAGCAGCATTCACTGTATTTTTTATCACATCACACAAAGATACTCACGAAAGAGGACTTCCAGAACTGTTTCAGAAAGTGGCAAGAATGACGGGATAAATATGCTCAAAGCAAGGGAGAGTATTCTGAGAAAGATTCATGGCAATGTGTCTTTTACTGCAATAAAATTTAAAATTTTTAAACATTGACCATATATTTTGATCCCCTCTTATATTTCTCAAATCATTAATAATTCCATCAAAAGTTATATAAAGTGATGGTGGAGATGGTGAAATTCAAAACATATCATGTCACACACTAGTCTTTCCAGTTTTCCCTTTTAAAATTCTATCCATTTTTGAAGACTCAGTTTTAATACTCCCTCCTTCATGACTTCTTGGTTTTGTCTTTTCTTTTCTTTTCTTTTCTTTCTTTTCTTTTCTTTTCTTTTCTTTTCTTTTCTTTTCTTTCTCTCTCTCTCTCTCTTTCTTTCTTTCTTTCTCTCTTTCTTCTGCTTTTTTTTTGGTAGTCCCTGGGATTGAACCCAGGGCCTATGCACTGAGGCTCACCCCCAGCCTTTTTAATTTTTGTACAGAGACATGGTCTTACTAAGTCGCTAAGTTGAGCAGACTGGCCTCGAACTTCTGATCCTCCTGTCTCAGGCTGCTGGAGTAGTGCACCACTGTGCCAGGCTTCTCCATGGCTTTTTCTCTGGTGTTTGACCTGCTTCAGTCTCTGCCTCCTTGAAAGGCACCTCTCTGAGACATAAATGTGGCCATGAAACTCTTCTGCTTAGTTATATGTAAATGCCATTCTTCATTCATTTAACTCTTAAATGCTCTAAACACTTGGAGTAGCAGAAAACAGAGTATCACGACAATTACAGAACTGCATATTTTATATTAGTGAGCTAAAAGGCAAGAGCTGAATATTTAAACTGTGTTTATTTATGCTTGTGTTAGTCTCATTTTTAAATCTCCCTGCAATTATATTTTTGGGTATAGTAAATGCTGTGGCCTATTATCCAGAGCCTCCCTTCAGCTACCAAGACAGCAGCTAAGTGCCCATTGCTGAGCCCTCCCAGAGCATCTGCCAACAGGAACTCCAAAGTTTATGACTCTTCTCAAGGGCCTCCCTATAGCCAGTGCCTGGTCCACAGTAGGAGCAAAGGCCCTTCGGCATAGATTTGAGATCACCCCAGCTTTGAAGCAATCTGCAAGACTGGCTGAGATCTTCCTTCAGGCTGCATTGCAGATCAATTTCTTCCACTGCTTACTTCTTCTTTCCTCACTCCATAGAGGGATTGACCAATTGAATACTTCCCAATAAATCTCCTTAATACAATCTCAGAATCTCAGGGAAATTGAACTATGATGATGCATATGCAAAAATATACTAAGTACTATATTCACATTTTCTTGGGATTGCACTAATTTTATCAGGACTAATTAAAAAAAGTCTCAAAACAAAGAGAATTTGTGTTGTTGACTGACTATTGGTTGGAAATTGGGACTTGGTTTTGCAGTTTAAAGAGATCCACACTAGACCATTAAAGGTTATTAGATGGGTCCCTCTTTATAATTGGGCTCCTTTACTTAATCATGAGATGCCCAATTTGCTACCTTTCAACTACATTTTAATCTTTCAAAACCTAGTGTATCTCTTAGGACTGGTGTATACTTTAAGTATTGCATTCAAAGCCTGGCTGCATTATACCCATTGTACTGAGAGTCTTTAAATATGTGGGAAATACCTGCTTGCCTCACCCGCATCTCATGATAATTAGGAGGGTCTACTGGAAATTCTCTTCCTTGAGATACTTGAGCAATGTGTTACCTTGGAGCATGGGTTTGACTCCTGTTTTTCACTAGTAAATTCCAGTGTTGATCAGTTCACAGAGAGAACTTTGATGGACTTCTGTCTGTATTTCTCTTATGCTAATCAGTCCTTTTGTTTTCTGGTTCAACACCACAGTTTCTTCAGAGATATTTTGGCTCTTTGTATGTTCACTCTTTTCTTCTTAAATAGTTTACCTGCTCAAGTTCAATGTAACTTTCATACTGTTACTACTACTATCTTCTACCAACAACATCTAAAATTGATGTTGTTATTTTCTGATGTCACATTGCCACACTGCACAATGGACATTTCTTTTAGTTGGCTTTCTTTTCTTTCAATTTTGTCTTTGATGCTCTTGTTTTTTGCAAAAAAAATATGATATACTAGACAGATGGGAAATTCTTTCATAGAATTGGTCATCCTTTAAGACATCTGTCCTGAATGGTGGAAAATACCTTTAGTGAACAAAGTCTGGGTTCTAGGACAAAAACATTAAATGCAGAAAAACATTAGTTGGAAGGCAAGAGCAAGGCCACGGTAGAGTCACTTTTGATGACAGTGGGGGAAAGATATTTCCTTTTTATGTATGAGTTCACATTTATCTTTTACAACTTAATAATTTATATTGGTACCTTAGTTTTCACTGGTCCAGGCACCTATGTCAAGCTCAGGGATGCCATTTACATAGTAGATTTGAACATTTATTTTGAAAAATTTCTGGCAAATGACAATAAACATATGTGTTCTATTAAACTCAGAATTTTATTATAAAGGGGCACCTTTTTCTAATTGGCCCACCATGACTTTCTATCAAACTGATAGAAAATAGAGATGAAGTTTAGAGAACTGAAAGGAATAATGGCTAATAAGTCTTTGTATAGGAACACTAAACAACAAATATCTTGGTGAGTTTTAGCAAATGTCTAGAGTTTCTTGGTGATTATTGTTAATTAAAGTGTGAACTGCTATTATGTTGTGGAATTTTTGAAGTTGGATTAGTTTTAAAATTTAACCTAGTTCTGCAAAGATATGTTTGAACATTGCCATTTCAAATATCTGTCTAGTTTTCAATTGTTTATGGTAGAAAGGCAATTTGGTTACCGGACAGAAACAAAAATTTGCTAGATCACTTGGATTCTTCCAATTTTCACTGTTCACTATCCTTGGAATCCATTCCCCACCAAGTAAAATGTAGATACAGTCTAGATTACATTAGACATTTTAGGGGAAAAAGTTTATTCTATCTGAAGGCCTGTTATTTTAGGCAGGAGAGTAAATCCAACCCTCATTACTCTAACATGACTATAAGCAGAATTCCCAAAGGCTCCTCTAGATTTGCCCTGACAAAGCTAAAAAGAAAATATATGGAAAGGATCAAATTCATCTTCAAACAATTTAACAACATGTCAGAACAAAGTCCAAGTCTCTTCAGGATACAATGAAATCTAGCATCCAAGAATATAAAATTCACAATGTCTAGCATCTAATAAAAATTACCAGGCTTATACAGAAGAAGAAAAACATAACCCACACTCATAGAAACAAACAAACAATGGAAACATCCAGAAATGACAGAGATAGAATTTGTAAACAAATAACATAAAACAGATGTTAAAAATCTAATAAATATTTTCACATATATTAGGGAAACGTGAACATCATGAGAAGATACATGAAATATATTCTTCAAAGACCTAGAGACTTGGAGGCTAGCGTTGATGCTTCCACAGTCTTCAGTTTTAGCTGTGGGACTCTAGGCAACACCTCTCCCCTGCCTGGGCTGATGACATCCTCTCTAATACTCTCTCCCTCCTCCTTTCAATCTCTTTCTCATCCCATAAGTTCTCCATCCTAAATATCTCTTGAATTCATCTTCACATCTTCATCTTCACTTCCCAATCATCTCTCCCTTACACTACGGCAACAAGTCTCCCAGATTCCCATCCTAATCTCCTCCAATCCATTTCTCCCACAACATAGCCGGAAGGGATTTTCTAAAGTGAAAAATGAATCATGCCTCCCTTCCTATCTTTCATTGCTCTTACCACAAAGTCCACAGTCCATATTGCAGACTAAATGCCCTTGGCCTGGTCCCACCCTGTTTGCCTCCTTGAGCTTCTCTTGAAACCATTCTTTTTTTTTTTTTTGGTGCCGGGGATTAAACTCGGGACCTTGTGCTTGCCAGGCAAGCACTGTAACCACTGAGCTAAATCCCCAGCCTGAAACCATTCTTTTCTTCTCTCACAGCTCTACTCTTGTCCTTTCATTCTGAGCCTTCCTGCTCAGAACATTTCCCTTGGCAACTTTTCATTCAGTGATTCTTCCTTTGCTAGCCAGCTTACAAGCCTCTTCCTCAGGGGAAGCATTCGCCGATCACCTGGCTCCCTTCCAGGACTCAGATGCTGCTCCTGTAAGGCACTCTCAAATTCCTCTGATGCAACAGGCACAGGATTTATCTTTCCATATGATAACTGCTTAATCATCTCTCCTCATTCCAAGTCCTGTGCCTGTTCCTTTGGCATCCTGGTGTCTAGTGCAGTGCCAGATTCAAAGAGGAATGAATGAATGTTTACTTCCCATAATATATTCCAGCTTTGCTCCCTCCACCCCGCGCCCAGAATCCTGTTTCTCCTGTTTCAGGTCATGTCCTGCTACACCTTGATTTATGAAATAGTCTCAGCTCAGCTTTCCTGTGGAGGTTCTCTATCTAATCCACCCAATTCCCAGCTGCAAGAACCATTGTCCTCAAACACCATTTCGATCATATCACTGCCCTTCTTAGAAGTCTACAATAGCGCCAATTGCCTCTTGAATTAAATTAAAACTCCTAATCATGGCTTCAAGGGTCTCTACCAATTAGCTATCTCCCTACCCCCACACCTAACTGCTTGCTGTCCTCTCACAGGCCCTCAAGTGTGGCTTCCCTGCTGCTGCCCTGCAAATCTGCTTCCTGGCTACTTCCCTCCTCGGCCTGCCTCATGGTATTCTCTCCTTTTCCAGCTTTCTACCCTCTTGTACTTTAAAAATACTGCCCAATACTCATTTCCTTCGTGAATACTTCCTAAATCAATTCCACATGCCTTTGTCCTTTCTATGGTAAGCTGTTTTCAAGTGTTCTTAAATGCATATTCTTAGCGGCCCATGCACTGTAGCTTCTGCTGGCTTATTTTTTGTACTGTTTGCCCTATTATGGTCCAGCAACTCCAAGGACAAAGAGGAAGTCTTTTCATGGCTTGTGGCTCCCCGTGATTGATTCTCAGGCATGCTTTGTGCATGAGATCTTGTGAACAAGAGATGGAGAGGGACCTGCAAAGGGGAATTCCTGAAGGAAAACTGTTTTTCCTTCAGGTTTCCCAGCTCAGACTCTGAGTTAGCCCAGCTCAGCAGTGGCCTGTTCTCAGCATTCCCATGGTGGAGGAGTCAATCATAGTGAAAAGGGACAAAAGCACACATTTCTGGACTGCGGATGTAGTTTACAGACAGAGCATGTGCTTGGCATGTGTGAGGCTCTGTGTTAAACCCCCAGCAACATTAAAAAAAATCCATTTCTAATTATCCACTCTATATATGACCTTTTATATATGTTATTTCACTGATGCTTCTTAACCATCCGATGAATTAGGTATCATAATTCCTGCTTTATGAGTACATTAGAATTGGGGAGAATTTGTATAATCTGCCCTTGTTACTGATATAGGTCTTTCTGGTCCCACAAAATACACTATTGTTTTCATACCAGAGAAGATGTTTCTGAACAAGTGGACTTTCTGACTAAGTGCTCCAAATCTAGACCAAAACCAGGACACACACTCTGACAATGCTGTAACTGCCACTTGAGGTCTGAAGACCACGGTTGCCTTGTCCCATTTCATGACCCTGTTTGTCTACCCTCTGAGAATGCGAGGAGACAATCCTGTGAAGGATTACCTCTAAATTTTTAGTTGACAATTCCTTTCAGAATTCAATGAAAGCCATAGAATCTCCCAAAATGGTAAAGAAGCACATGAAATTTATATTCAACATGAGGGTGTCTGCACCCCTTACTTCTACCCCTTGCCTTCTCCAAACCCCACGTCTAGAACCCCTGGTTTATAGAGGGAACAATGTATTCTCCCTCTACCTTTCCTGTTTTACAGAATCCAGAATATATTACAAGTAAATGTTTGAGAACTTAGTGTCAATATTATTTACACGCATGTTTCAAATGATGGGTGCATAAGTCTTGAGTTATCTGAAGATGCAAAGCCTAAAATGAAGAACTAGGGACTGAAAGGAGCAGTTAAAGTAGGGGCTTCTGAGAAAATAAATATAATGATTCTCCCTTCTGGTGTTGCACCACTAAGCTTTGGTCCATGCTGTTGATTTTAATCAAAGCAGCTGTATTTAAGGACCAGCTTTCACGATATTTACAGTTAACACTCTTACTCTGTTTCAGCTTACTTTTTTGAAGCACTGCACCAGAATCTGCCCTGTTTAAAAGATGAAGCTTCTTTTCAAACACTAAACTCATTTTCCCGGTAAATTCTTCTTTTGGTGGTTGAGGAGAAAGGGAAAAGAAAAAAAGAAGAAGAGGAAACCTGTGTCTTTGGAGAGACCTTGGAGGCTGAAGGGTGGTGTCTCTTTGTGGAGAGATGGCAGAGGCGTCCTATCAGGTCAGTTCTACCTGGGACAGGAGAAACCAACCACTTGTGGCCCCGGAAAGTCTGCGAACCCCTAAAGTTGCTAGTGAACTATTCAGATCGCAAAAGGTGCGTTTTTCTGAGAAAATGGTTCATCGGGTTCTCATGAAAGATTAAGGTGTACTGGACTGGGCTTGTGTTTTCCTAGTGTCTGAGGAAGGAGATGACCCACAGCAGAACCACAAAGGGAGCCTCAAAATTCAGGTTCCTGGGCCCATGCACAATCTCCCGAGGAGTATGCATTTTTACAACTAATCAATCTATCTGTCTCGAGATAATATTGCCTGAAACATAGCATGAGTCCAAGAAATAATATTTATTTTTCATAGCTTCTCCTAAAAATTGAATATTCCCTCAAACTCTCCACGCCCAATATTTACTTTTTAAAGTGCTTTATAAGACTTTTTATTTTGCCCATATTATCCAAAAAAGAAAGGAAAAATCTAACGAAATAAGTTAATTATTTTTTACAGTGACTCATGAGCCACGTATAAAGGGTTTTTTAATTTGTTTGTTTTGTGGTATTAGAGGTTAAACCCACGGCCTTTGCATTGGACTAAATCCCCCTGTCCCCTTTGAAATTTTAGATTTTGAGGTGCCCAGGCTGCGCTCAAACTTGTGATCTTCCTGTCTCAGCCTACAGAGCACTTACAGGCTTCAAAGGGCTTTTGTCATGCCACCAAATGTACATGAACTATAAACTATAAGCCAAAATTCTCATTGTCTCGACCTAACAAAAATTAGCAATATCAGCATTCTGTAGACTCTACTATACCACAACTCTCTTTGGGGACTCATAGTGGTACTTACTAATAAGAACCAACAAGAACCAAGTCTTCCATTACCTTATGTGCTTAATAATCACATTAATGAGAGTGATTTACTTAAAAATCTACTCACTATTACACCTTCAGAAGCAAACAGCAAAAAAAGAGAAAAGAAATTCTTAGTTAAAACCAGTTGTAGAATCTTATATTTGCTATAGATTGCCTCTCTTCTCCCTCATACACACACTGAACTAGTTTGAACAAATTCCTTTGCTTTGGTGGTTTTATAGCACTGTTTCACCACAACTGTGTGTTTTCCACACCGGGAAAAGCATCAACCTAAGTGTCATTTCTACAGACCTATGAACATTCTGTTCACGATGTAAGCGGAAAATCTAATGAAATTCAATGTTTAAATAAAAGTAATAAAGTCTACTACTAATTTATCTTCACAGGGACTAATTAAAGTGTCCATTGTGTTAACTAAATAATCTAAGAATACGTCTCTAGTGATTTTTTTTTTTTTGAGGATAGATATTTATTTTAGTCATGGTGGAAGAGAACATGTTTAGAGCATAAGAAATTGTGGTTGCATGAAGAAGCAGTATTCAAAAGGCAGAGTGCCGCAGTCTGCTTCCCGTAAATTTATCAACTTATTCAAGTATCTGTTTACCAAAATCTTGACTAGGACAAGCACTGATTTTGCATTCCTTGATTGCCATCTACTGGTGGTCCCCCATGCTAGATGACAGAAATTCCCCGGAAGAATACAACTTTGCTACTGCTTGAGTTCTTGGAAACTCAGAGAAAGTTTTTTTGCCTTTTTCTTTCCTTCCCTTCCTTTCCTTGCTATTCCCTCTCCTTTCCTTTCTTTCTTCTAACCCAGGGTTTTGTTATATTGCCAATCTGGCCTCAAACTCCTGGGCTTAAGCAGTCCACCTGCCTCAGCTTCCTGAGTAGCTGCGACTGCAGGCATTCCACTATGTCTAGCTGAAAATGATATTTTTAACAGCAGCGATGATGCAAGCAAGTCAAAGGTAAAGTAATGGGGGAGGACTTTAGGTAATGATAGCAGCAATTGTAACAGCCAACTTCATTCATTCAACGAATATTTATTGAGTGTCTAATATGGTTTAGATAGATGCTAGTGATGTAGTGTAGAGATAAATGGGGCAGACAAAATCTCTGTCTTCACAGATTTGATTTGGAGGCAGGAGATAGGCAGTAAACAAGTAAGTTGATATGATCAGGTTGCCAAGTGATATCCAGTTAAAAAAAAAAAAGCAGGGCAGAAGAGTAGGAAATCACAGTGGAGGGAGGGTGCTATTTTAGATAGGCCTGGAAAAACTTTTAGGAGGTGACATTTACATGGCCTGAACAAAATGTATTTTTTTGAGTATTTTTCCATGCAGGCCCTGAACTAACAACTTCCAAACAGTGTATAATGTAATCCTCTCAACACCTGTGAGGTTGATAATACTATTACCCTCAATTTACTAATAAGCACGTTGAAGCAGAGAGAAATGGAGCTGGTATTCAAACTTGGGTTTTGTCCTTTCATATCACTTTATAACTTTTCAAAACTCTTTCATGCAAATGGGATAATATATGCAGAAATGTTTTGTGGCTGATAAAGTACTATGCAAATGCGAGTAATTAAAATGATAACTATTTAATGTAATCTGATTTGACCTTCATGGCATCCCTATAAGAGAGATAAAGTGTGTAATATATCATCCTGTAAACAAAAGCACACACCACTGTGAAGTGGCTTGCTCAAGGTTACAAAAGTAGTTAATGGCATATGTAAAACCAGAACTTTATTTTTTTCTTTTATTAGTATATGTGTGATGTACAAATGTTTACATTCCCTGTGGGAAGTCGGTACATGCACTTAACACATCTTAATTCCCCCCCCCTTTTTTTTGTTGGCTGCTGGGGAGCAAACTCAGGGTTAATTCCTTTAAGGAGTGTTATTTTAAAGTTTTGTGCTTTTGTCTCTTGAGATGTTAAGTTATACTAAATATTTTTCTTGCCAAGCTTATTTATAACTTCATTAATCATCAGAATTAAAAACAGTGTAATGTTCATAAATGAGTTCTCAGGACTGGGGATTGTGTGTGTATGCGTATGTGTGTGTGTGCGCTTGTAGGGGGTTGGTAGTATGAAGGATTGAGTCCAAGAAAAGTGCTGAGGCATATCACCAACCCTTTTTATTTACTTTTTATTTACTTTATTTTAAAATTTTCATGCAGGGTCTTACTAAGTTGATCAGGCTGCTGCTGAACTTGCTATCTTCCTGCCTCAGTTCCTGAGTAGCTGAGATAACAGGCATGCACTAGCACTACCTTGCCTGGTGTAAGACCTGGCAGTGTAGCTCAGTGGTGGAGCATTTGCCTAGCCTATTCAACGTCCTGGATCCAATCCCCAGGACCACCAAAACAACAACAACAGCAGCAACAACAAAGGTTCTCTGAATTATCCCTTCTTTCTATATCTTTTTTTTTTTTTTGTGGTGCTGGGGATTGAACTCAGGGCCTTGTGCTTGCGAGGTGAGCACTCTAACCACTGAGGTAAATCCCCAGCCCCTTTCTATATCTTTGACTCCACTCATACCACAGGTTCCTTTTTTCTCTTCCTCATCCTCCTCCCCATTCCCAAACTCCCAAAGACATGAAGTGTGTTAGCTCTCTTGTCATTGGGACAAAATATCTGACACCCACAATTTAAAGGAGGAGAAATTTATTTTGGCTTGCAATTTCAGTGGGTTCAGTCCATGGCCCCTTCCATCCAAAGCAGACACAGCATGGTAGAAGAGGCTAGTGGGGGAAACTACTCATGTCCTGGCAGCCAGAAAGCAGAGAAAGAAGAAGGGAGGGGCTGGGGACAGGAATAGATCCTTCCAGGTCATGACCTAGTGACCGTCTCTTAACCAGACCCCACTTCCTAATAGTAAGTCAGCTACAACTCCTTAGTGGACTAATCCACTGACGGGTATGGTGCCCCCATGAGCCAGTCACCCTCCCAACACATGAAACACTGGAGGGCATTTTAGATCTAAACCAACACATGAAGGAACTAGAAAGAAACTGTTCATTTAGTTAACACGGGGAAAGGGCATTTGTCCTCTTAACAGAAGTAAACCAGACCATAAGCTCTGAAGGTAGTTCTAGTGGGATTACCAGGAAAAATAAGAATTTCTTAGGGCGACCAGCTAGGGCTTGAAAATTATTCTTTGGGTATTAAATGTCCTTGTTTCTAGAGCTCTATATTAGAGGTAACTAGAAACATTCCTAAATGTAAAGCCCATTAAGAATATCCCTTGTTCAGGGTATCAGGGCCCGGCTCCTCTTGGCCACTGAGGGCCAATGTGAGACTATTAAATTTCAGAAAACCCCACAGGGGAGATTTGGCATGAATGTTGCTCTGGTGGCAAGTTTACTTGCCCTGAGCACGCCTCCGAGCCCTCCTCCCACCCCACCAACTACCATCCCCAATAAACTTTCATTCTTGAACCTTCTTCTTCAATCCTTGAGTAAAGTACTATTTAAATTTTCTGTAGGGATTAAGGATAAGACTGTATCTAAAAACTAATAGAACCCTAGCCCCTGAGCAGTGGGCAGGGGAACCTCAAGGTTAACCAGAAGGGGCTACCCAGTGTAGAGCAGTAGGCTGATTTCTAGAATGTTCTACCCAGGAGACCAGCTAGTGGCATCCTGTGAGGGACTGAAAACAGAGAGGACCAAGCATAGTACATAAACAAGGCAAAACTATCCACATTTAAAAAGAAAACACCAGTCCTGCCCTCAGTTCCCCCTCTATGTGCTCCCTCCTGTGCCTTCTTCTAGCTTTTCTTCCTATTCTTCCCCTTCCCTAGATATTAGACCAAAAGCTGAGGTCCTCTACTTCTCGCTGTCTTTCTTCCTGGAATCCCTACAAATGTCTCTCCCCGTCCCAGCTATTCCATTACAACTACTCTTGATAAATTCATTCATCAGTGGCATCCATTTTGCCGAAAGGACTCGACCAGCATTTCCCAGGGTATATTTTGCCTGAACACTAGGCCTTAGTTATACTTATTTTAAAAGAAGGAGGGAATGGTCAAATAATTCGGAAACCTCACATCCTATGCCTTAAAGATATACATGCTCATTAGCAATTGAGGATTCTGTGGTGCACTTCAATTTGCTCTTTTTTTCCTTGTTCTCCCTGCCTGATTCTGGTTTAGGACCTCTTCATGCTGCACCTCCAGGTGAGCGCTGGGTGATAGTGGCTGTTGAGCTGTATGTAGATGTAGTAGCCTCACAGGTCTCTTACTCCCTTACTTCTCACACCCATTTATTGGAGGTAGAACTCTGTAGCTGTAGTGTCCAGGCTGCCCTCATCTCTAGTGTGGGAATTTACATTCTGCAGGTACAAACAGCCTGAGTGAATAAACCTGAAATTAAATTTTTTTCTTTTTTTTTTCCCTTACCCCTATGCATTATGTTCTTGATATAAACATTCACTTTGCCTACAACATCCAGAAAACTTAGTTTGATCTTCAAAGCCCTTTAAAACTAACTCTGTCATTCCCATCTCAATTCTATAACTGGATGACTTTGTGGGGCTAGAGGTCAGACTCAGGTTTTCCCTGATAGTAGATCCTGGTGTCCCTTTTTGCCTTGTAGCTATTAGCATTTATTGGTTTGTATCACTGTTGAGGGGTCTTCTGGGTGAATACTTAAATCTTGTCCACAATTGGGATTAAGACATATATAGATGTGCCTGATTGGCTGAGGCCCCAGGTAGAAACCAGGTTTCTGGACTAGCACACTGGTAAGAGGAATTCGATGTAGGGAGCAGGATGGTGAATGGACCCAAAGATACACACCTCTCTCTTGGAGTCAGGATGCCTGGATTAAAAACTTGCCCCTACTGCATACCACCTGGGAGATGCTGGGCCTATTTCTTCATCTCTCTGTGTTCTCATGTGAAAAATGGGTGCAGTTATAGTCTCTGTTTAAAAGGGCTATTTGAGGATGAAATGAGCTGGGCTGATATATGGATGTTTGTGGGCTGATGTATCGATGAGCTGGGCTGATATATAAATGTTTGTGTTATCAGAAATATGCCTTTAGCATTAGGAGTCGGTGGTGAGCCGTTCTGGATGGAGAGAAGGTTGACTCTGGAAATTCCATTTGTTTTTGTTTTGTTTTGTTTGTTTTGGGGGGGTTGCTGGGGATCAAACTCAGGGCCTTGTGCTTGTGTGTGCTCTGGGGAGAAATTGCCTTTGAGTGTTAGCCGAAGATTCTGCCACCCAATGACACTAAAAATCCTTTGTGTGGACTTTTCTACTGGCTCCTCTATCCCTACCTCTCTTCAGAGAACACCCTGCTATCATCGCTAAATTCCAAATGAATGACCAGAATAATGTTCAGGTGTTTTTTTTTTTTTGTTTTTTGTTTTTTTTTTTGCTGCTGGGGATTGAACTCGGGTCCTTCTGCTTGCAAGGCAAGCACTTTAACCACTGAGGTAAATCCCCAGCCCGTTCAGGTGTGTTCTTTTTGCAAGATCAAGGACATGAATTTCAACAACCAAGATGGAAAGACGTGGCATTCAGGTAGTAGCAACAGTGGTGGTGAGGGGAACGACAAAGGCCTGCTCTGTGTTCTATTTTACTGTGAGCCCACAGGGTGACCACCTAATCGGCCATCACAGACAGCAATGACAAGGTCCAATACAGACGCACACGAAGCTTCCCGGGTTAGTTGTGCAACTGCTATGTGAAAGTTGAATTTCCTGAAGCCTGACCAGCAGAGGTGGAACGCCATCAAGATTGTATGAACAAACCTATGTCTAGATGGTGAAGCCTTGGACGTGTGAACTACATTTATGTGGTAGAAGCAATCATTTATTAAGGACTGAACTGGCACCTGTCAGTTGTTAAGTCATTTACCAAGGCCCAAAACTTTATCAGGTAGGAAAAGTTATTCTCGTTTTACAGATAAAATTAAGTCATTTGCCTAAGGTCACACAGGTAGTAAGAAATAGAGCCACATTTTGAATTTAAACATGATTTGGAAGCCCATGATCTTTCCTTTGTACTACTGCTTTCCTCCTCCTTATACCTCTATCCATATCTTTCAGTATTTTTGGATATACTCTTTAGTTTAACTTTGATTATTTCAAGTTGAACTCATCAGTTTGGTCTACAGTTCTTTGTGCTTTTATTTTTTCAAATACTACCTTTTATGCTGTTCAGTAGGTTTTAGAGCATTCTGGCTACATGGTAGTCGCCTTTACTTTTCAGTGTATTTTCTATGGCAATTACACTTGCTGCTTTTATCTACTGACTTTGGATTTGGGGGAGGATCCAGAGCTTTGCCACTTCAAGTGTACTTCCTGGTTCAGCAGCCTTGAGCATTACCTGAAGTTTGTTAGAAATGTGAAGATGACAATCCCATACTAGATCTGAACCAGAAACTTCATTTTAATAAGCTCCTCAGGGCATTCTTGTGCACATTATACTGGTCTATAGCTTTGATAGACTCCCTGAAGCCACCAAATGTTGGGGCTATTTCCTGGTCTCTTACAGAGTGGATAGCCTACTGACCTGAGTGGACTAGGAGCCCTCAAGATGACCTGATGGGACCTCCTCTGCCTCCCCAACAGTGAATCGGACTATAGTTTCCATGACAATAGGGGTGGTCACTACAATGAGAAGAGATTGTGAAAGGTGCTTCAACATGAAGAGGGCCTTAATTTACATGAACGATTGCACCAACCCTACAGCTTGGCTGCCAGTTGGAGTCTCTTGGAGGAGACTGTGATATAATTGGTACTGGGGGTTCTGATGTAACTGGCATACGGCTCTGGCTCATAGCTTTTGGCACATGGCCTCAGATATTTCTGTAAATGAATGAATGGTTAAATAACTCTAAAAGTAGCACCAGAGTGGCTAGAAGAAAGAACCGGCAAGCAGGCTGTCTCCCTGAATTCCCTATTTTTGACCTTCTGGACGTACAAGATTACATTCATATGTATTCAACCAGTCCAATAATATACTTTGCTTCGGTGAACTTGATACGTGACAAAATCAGGAAGTGATTATTCACTGTTCAAGAGGGTAATTTGATTTATGAAAATGACTCATTAGAGTAGTGTGGTTCCCAAACCAGCAGCAATGTCACCTGATAACATGTTAGAAATGCAAATTTTGACCTGAAGTGTCCTGATCAGAGACTCTGGGGCTGAGGCCCAGCAAACTGAGTTTTAACCAGACTTCTCGGTGATTTTCATGCAACTAGAGTTTGAGAACTGTGCCAGAGTTCTTTAAATGAGAAGCTTCTCATCTGATATTATAAAGCAAGTTCAAGAACATACCAAGAGGACCTTAACCACATTTTCCAATGGCACCTCCAGGAAACTACCAGACTGTAGAGGGTATATCTTTAGTAAAGTATTTTATATATGAATATTTGTATCTTATTTACACTTAATATAAATAAATATATAGAACAGAATAAAAATATCACAGTGTATTGCAAATGGTAAGTTAAATATTCTTTCATGATTTTTTTCAGTAATATACTGAATCACAATGTGAGATATAGTTCTTGTTACGAATGATGATCATAAAGTTTGAAAAAAAGACTAGGGATATAGTTCAGTGGTAGAGTACTTGTCTAATATGCATGAAACCCTGAGTTCAATTCCCAGTATTGGAAAGAAAGAAGAGAAGAAAAAGAAAAAGAAAAAGTTTGGAAAGTACAGGTGTACAGTTATTTCTCAGCCATGTGAACAGGGAACATCTTGCAGAAAGCTTATAATTATAAGGGCAAAATCAGCAATCCTTGTTAAGGAAGAACATTCTTTAGAGTCTAAAAAGTTTTCCTAAAAAATTTCTGTGGTCCAGTCTCACAGTCTCAGGTTGGTTGTTGTCTGTTTTTCTCCCCTAGAGTGTCCCGATTTGAGTGAGAGAAGATGGAGATACTTGGCATAAAATTAAGACATCTATGCTAGATTATGAATGTGTAGAATATATGTGTAATACTATACTTAACGACTGTTAAGGGTAACTCATTTAGTATTTACCTATAAAGAGATAAATTACTATCTCCCAAGTAGAAAAAAACAAATTCTAGTTGTTCAGAGCTTGCTATAGCAAAGGATTCAGCCACCATCACTTCCTGTGTTAGGCAGACTCCGAGCTAGGCCGGAAAATGTGGAGGTTTTAGGCAGAAAAAAGGGAAGGTTTTAGTTATGCTCTGAATGTAGGTTGTTGGCATGGAGAAACTGGAGGCAGTCTAACTAAAAGTGGGCATTCTATGTCTTTGGTTTAGGGAGCATATTTGGCTAGTTGATCCCAACTTGGAAGTGGCAGCTAAAGTTTGGGAAACTGATAGCTACTGACCAAATCTTGATGTTCTAGGCTGCTTGCTGTACAGATCATTGTTTGGCTTCCTGGACTGGTTGCCAGGAGGGTTATGGGACTCTGGTCTAACCATGGTCTCACTGTCTACCAAAGAAAGGCAGCAACTTAATCTGTGACACAAATTTATTCATTTATTTAACACTTACGATCTCTTACCAACTTGTCTGGTGAATCAGAAATTAAAATGAGGCAGGACCTAGTGAATCTGTAGGTTGGTTCCCCTCCTCTTATCTCATTAGGTAGTGTTGGTGGGCAGGGCTTCTACCAGTATGCTTTTGGTGGACTGGAAATGACTGTGGATGCTGAAACTTCTTGGCTAGTTAGCAAATAGCTCTTGGGCATGTACTTGAAGTCTGTGCCAATCTGAAATTAGCCATGACAGCTGGGTACCCTGTAGTGGCCACAGCACTCATTCTTCTGGAATTAGCAGGATATATTTATGTGGTTTACAGTATGTATAGTCGTTACCACTTCCAGGACTACTCCTTCCACCCAACAGGCAAATTCACCCAGTCTTATGACATGAGAGGGTGTTATACAGTAATCTACAATAATCATACTGTACTGTATATCCAAGAAGTAATGTATGTAGTGAAGGAGAAATATTTGAAATGTGTAGAGTCAGAAACTACTCTGGAATTCGCTTTTACTTATCACATACAAAAAGCAGAATGTCTTCTTGGTTGAGTTTTGTCAAAAAAGGAAAATCTCTTTGTAGAAATGTACTCAGAATGCAGTACAAAAAAAAAGCTGGTATTAATTTTTTCTGGGCTGGGAATGTACCTTAGTGTAGAGGTCTTACTTGCCTAGCCTACACCAGCTCCTTCATTAGATCCTCAAGACCTCCTCTAAAAATTTCTTGGGTAAACTCATGCATGATAGAATTTACCAGAACTCTTCTGTTTGTAGAACACGAGCTTATAGCAGTCACCATATGTTATAAATAAGTATTAACTTTTATACTAATTTATAATTGTAATTTTAAGTTCTTTTTCTTAATAAGGGCTCCAAAATTGTATAAGCTTCAGCACCAAAAATTCTGTGCTTTTCAATAAATGATCGATTTTTTTATGATGAAGTTTATATCTGTATTGAGAATTGTTTTCTTTGTACTCAAATATATACCTTTGAAGTTTTCCAGAGTGAACCTTTCCATTTATTTATGATCACTCTGCAAGTTAATATTTCTATCTGGGCAGATTTCACTAAGTGCTATTTTGTGACTTAATGTACAAGATCGATCATTTTTCATTCAGTCATTTACATATGTTAGTGTCTTTGTCTGTACTGGTATTTTAAAATTCCTGAGACTCAGTAATTCATGAAGAACAGAGACATATTTCTCACAGTTGTGCGGCTGAGAAGTCCGAGGTCAAGTCTGGGTGCCTAGCAAGGAGCACAATGTCTTTTTCCAAGATGGTGCCCTGCTGCTGCATCGTCTAGAGGGAGGAGCCCTGCGTCCTCACAGGATGGAAGAGCTATAGAGACAAAACTGAGCACTGCATGAAACCTTTCATTTACAATGACCTTAATCTCATTCATGACAGTGGAAGCTTAAGGGGCTAAGTATCTCTTCAAGGTCTCACTTCTTAATACTAAGACATTGGCAATCATGTTTTGGCACTTGAATTTTGGAGGGCATATATTTGAACCGCAGCAGTTGCTAAGGCATAAAATTATGTCCTAAATGAATGAGTTTTTTGATACCTCATTGAGAACAGCTTTGTATTCACCAAAGTAGGGATAGGAAAGAAACAATATGAAGAAGTCCAACACATCCACACAAAAGAGAAAAGTCAAAATACAACCCTACTGCCAATGCTGAAGAAAAACCATAGCTCTCAATTCCTCTTTTAAAATTGTTTTATAGTTTCAGAGTTGAGCTGAACATAAACTAGTCTTATCTTTCCGATTTAAACCTCTATTTACAGTCTGTCTAAATATGAGTTCATGGTTTCATGGGGTCCAGGAGGCTTAGGGGATAGAGAATGAAAGCATTACAATGATCTAGTATTTTTTATCTAGTCAAAGTTCCAACATGTAGGTCATGATTTGAATTTCTACTGGAATAATATTGTAGAAGATTTTTGTAAATCCTAAGGGTGGTGCAAATATTACTTTGTTGTTGTTACTGTTACGATGGGGGAAACTTGCCATCGATAAGGACAAATACAAAAAAATTGGTCAATTTCTTTTAAAAGAAATTTAGCCTCTTAATAGAAGTCCTGATTCTGAAACAAGGTAATAAGAGTTTTTATTTATTTTATTACTACACGTTTGCAGTGCATAATGATTACATTCATCGTGGTGAGTTGGTACACGTACATAACACATCTTCATTCTTTTTCATCCCCATCTCCTCTCTTGCCACTCTGGGGGTTTAAAATTAAAGATGGCTTGCTAGGTCTTTCCTTATCCTTAGTGTTACTTTCCATGGTTTCAGTCACCATAGAATGCATTAGGTGAGAAATTCTAGAAATAAATGATTTAGAAGTATTAAATATTTTGATGTTCTGAGTGAAATCTCATACCATTCTCCTGCTTCCTTTTCAGGAGATGAATTATTCCTTTGTCTGGTGTATCCATGGTGTATATTCTACCCACCCTCCAGTCATTTAGCAGCCATCTCAGTTATTGGATCAACTGTCTCTGTATAGCAGTGCTTGTGTTCAACCAACCCTTATTTTACTTAAAAATGGCTCCAAAGGGCAAGAGTAGTGATGCTAGCAGACTGTCTATGCCAAAGAGAAGTTATAAGGTGTTACATTTAAGTAAAAATGAAAAAAATTCTCAACTTAATATGGAAAGAAAAAGTGTGTGTTAAAGTTGGTAAGAACAAATCTTCATTTGTGAAATTGTGAAGAAAGAAAAAGAAAGTTGGGCTAGTTTTGCTGTCATATCTCAGATTGCAAAATTTACAGCCACAATATTACACATTGTGTACTTAGTTAAGCACGTTGTTAAGATGGAAAAGGCATTGCATTTCTGAATGTACATATAGAAAAGAAAATATAGTGTATGTAGGGTTTGGTGCTATCTGTGATTTCAAGCATCCACTAGAGGTCTTGGAACATCCCTTTCAGGTAAGGGGGAGCAATTGTGTAGTAGTGTGGGGAAAGGGAAGAAGAGTGGGCATGACTTGATTTTTGCCCAGTCTCTTTGCAGCTAACTCCATTAAGCAGAACCGAACAATGCTGATGACAGATACACAAATGCACTTTGGTGTGTACAAATGTAAATCAATGCCAGTAACACAAGAATGACTTACAGTGAAGGAAAGATTCTAAGGACAAAGCTCTAAGGACAAAGCAAATTATTAAAAGAAAATTAAAAATTGGCTTTTGACACTGAGAGAAAACTAGTAATTAAAGTGAAATTAATTAAAATATTCACTTATGGACACATTTAGAGACAATATTAAAATATCTTTTAACATGTGTTGTTAAACTAAGGCCAAAATGTGTTTATGGCCCTGCTTCTCCCATATTCATTTACTATGGTATTACTAGATATTTCATTAAAATGATCTCTTTTTCTTTTTTTTTTTTGGTGGTGCTGGGGATTGAACTCAGGGCCTTGTGCTTGCTAGGCAAGCGCTCTTCCACTTGAGCTAAAGCCCCAATCCCTAAAATGACCTCTTCTAAGAAATATTTGTGTAGGTTAAAAACATCTCTATGAATCAGAAATTGTGATAAAATATTTTGGCCGTCTGTTTTTAGTAATGTGAAGTTCTAGGATAAAATGTATTTATATTTTTGAAAATAGAGAATATATTTTAGAATCTCGAATATGCTTTGGTTAAAAGTTCATATTTTATATTAGTTGGGGTTTAGCAAATTAATGTTGAAATTGCTATTTCTTGGTTAAGTTGGTTTAAGCCACTCTTCTGCATGACTCCAAAGGTGCTGTGAAAAGATGGCTCCTGCAGAAAGTCAGAAGGGGAGTGTTTACCATCAATAATTTATATTGTCACAAGGGTATAAAACTGATCTATTGTCTTTACACAAATGCTGAGTTAAACATAATTGGAGTATTAAGAAAAACAGTTCAACAATATTAAAACCTAGGAAGACTTAATAATAGATTCAACCTAAGAACTTCTGGGTCCTTCCGCTTCCACTGAGCCAAGTTTGTGACTCATTGACTTCTGCAGTAGGCAAGCGGTTTATTCTGGGCATGTCAGCATGCGTGATCACAACAGCGTGTTGACTTCATAGTCAAGTTTTCCTTTCACTCCTGTTTTTGTTTTCTCCCCTCAAATACAGTCCTTGGAAAGTTTATACAGAAAAAAAGATGTGTGCGGGGTAGAGTGAGGGGCTGAGGAAAGAGCTGCAGAGCAAATGATTCTCAGAAATTTCAAGGTGCTTAGGTAGGAAATTTGAAGGGAAGAAAGAATACATGTGAACATAACCTATTATGAAGGAAAATATAACTATGATAAATACTAGTTTTGAAGACACGGAATAGAAAAGAATGTATGGCCGGATTTCTTCTCTGACAGCGGAAGCATACTGAATGACATTTGGTTATTAGAATATAAAGTCTTAAAAATGAGTCTTTAAAATAGTGACATATTTGGTGTTTGCACGATTCATGCTTTTTCTTTTCATCTTCACAACCACTCCCTGTGGCGGGTCCGGTGGGCTCTCCCTTTACCCACACGGGGTGGATGGAGATGCTGAGACGGCTCTGTGGTCGATGCAAAGTCAGGGCAATAAGCCCTCCTCAGCTCAGCCGTCCCGGCCTCCGAGACTCCACGGTCCTCCACAGGGCAGACTCTAGCCCACAGCCCGCAGAGTGCCGGCGGCTGGCAGGAAAATGTGATATGGTGGTCAAAGGCTTCGGCTTTGTGGCGTCAGAGCGGCCTGGGTGTGAATTCCCAGACCTTCTCTTCCGATGCATGACCTTGGACCCCGAACCTCAATTTACTCATCTGCAGAGTAGGCACGCTTTGCTTTATTCCGCCGGGTTTACCGACAATTAAATGAGGCAAACCAGTCGAGGTCTTAGCCTACCGCTTGGGTTATAGAAAGCGCTAGTGGATTGGTGGCTACAAATATTAGCAGGTCTGGGCAGGACAGGGAATCATCTGCGCGGGTTGGCAAGTCTCCATCTGCAAAATGGGCGCAGGGAGAATCGCAGTCTTTTAACAGCAAACATCGCTTTGGAAACAAAACTACCACCACCTCCACCCCTCTGTTCTGAATGACATTTGCTTAAAAAAAAAAAGTGGGAGCAGGAGGAGCAGATCAGAACCCGGGGAAACATACCAGGGCAATTTAAAAGCGAGAGGGCGAGGGATGGGAGAGGGAAACTCAAGCAAGCCTGGTTGTGTCCCGAACCGGGAGAGCCACGGGGGGCCCAGTCCGGCCGGGACGCCTGCCCCGGGAACCCACGCTAGACTCTGGGGATTCGCGGCAGAACGCAGGGGAAGAGAGCGGGGAGGAAGGGGCGGGGATCCGGGCGGGGCTGAGGTATGGGCGGGCCCAGGGCGGGGCCTCGCCGAGGTCCTCCGCTGCGCGCGCCACGTCTCTCTCCCGGAGCTGGTCGGGACCAGGCAGGGGCGGGAGAAACCGAGCGGGGTGGGAACTTTCTCCTCTCGCGAGACCCGGCGGCGGTCGCGGCGGCGGCGGCGTGTCAGCGAGAGTAGCGTGGGGGCGGGGAGGGGAGGCGGCGACGGCGTCCGAGCTACGCCACACGGGTCGGGGCTCTGGGAGCCGGGCGCGGCGCGGGGTCGCGGCGGCGGGCAGCGGAGCGAGGAGGAGGGGGCGCCATGGCGGGGCAGCAGTTCCAGTACGATGACAGCGGGAACACCTTCTTCTACTTCCTCACCTCCTTCGTGGGGCTCATCGTGATCCCAGCCACATACTACCTCTGGCCCCGAGACCAGAACGCCGGTGAGTCCCGCCGGCGGCTGCCCCGGCGCGCGCAGGCCCCGCCGCGCTCCCGGGCCCCGCCGCTAGCGCCCGCCCGCCCGCCGCGTCCCGGTGACCCCGCCGCGGCCGGCCTCGGTCCCCACGCGCGGCGCGGGCGGGCCTCGCCGCCCCTCACCCCCTCGGTCCTCCTCGCGAGTTCGGCTCCGCACCCTCCGCCCATTGTTCTGGGCGCTCCTCGCAGCCTTCTGCCGCCTCTTTGTCTTCTTGCTTTGTTGGGTGTCTGTGGAGGGAGCGGGCGGGATGGGGAGGTGGGCCCTAGGCGGCGAGAGGAGTCGGACTGGGAGGAAGCCAGCGATCCGGCCCTACTCAGAACCCGTCCCCACCCCACTCCCGATTTCCCTGGTGCAGCTGTTGTTACAGATGTTTTGGGGCACCCTCGGAGCCTTGGCTTGTTTAGGACTCCCAAGTGAGCTTGCCGGCCGCCCACTCCCGTCACTTCCTCTCATTGCTTTTTACATTTGTTCACTCACACTGTGGGGGTTGGAAGCAATGCCGTTATTCCCTTTGGCAAAAATAGGCTTTTCTCTATTTCCTTTGGAGTTTCCTGTTTATGATGGAAATAAAAAGTGCAAGTGGGAAGGGTTGTATCTTCGTTTTAAATCTGTAGGTAGTTGTGAGATAGCTCATCCATTTGCTTTTAGTTCTAAATCTTTTCACATTAAACAGCATCATATTGGCATACAGAGTAAAAGATTTTGTTTTCCCTTGGCGTTTTCTTTGGGTAATGTTCTGTTTCATTTGTTGCATTCTATACTAAGACGTGGCATGGGGCATTTTAAAATTTGATGGAGCTGTAAGCTCCTCGTGGGTTATTTAAGGTAGTATTAACAGTAACTAGTAGCTTTTGAGTATTAACAGCATTTAGGGAAAGCTTTTTGTTGCACAAGAACTGTATTAAGTTTATCTCAAATTGAGTGTGGTGGAGATCTGGGATGACCAGGTTATGTACTGCACTTGGGCATATTGTTAACAGTGAACCATTGAATCAGTTTAGAACTTGTTTGAGACATTCCAATGTCCTGTAAAATTTTTGAGTTATATAATGGAACTAAAATGCAGTGAATTTAGGATAAAGAGCAACAGAAGATTCTTTCTTTTTGTATATTTGACAGTAATTTGAAATATCCACTAAAAACAAAAGTCTGCCCAAAGTTACCAGTCTTACTAGTGTTCTCATTCAGCAGCTAGTTTACAAAGTTTGGAATTTTTTTTTTTTTTTTTTTTTTTTGGAAAGAGGGTCTATGTAGTTCAGGTTGACCTTGAACTTCCTGTGTATCCCAGGCTGGCCTCAAACTTGCTGCAATCTTCCTACCTCAGCCTTCCAAGTGCTGGCATTACAGGGATGCACTATCATGCCTGGCTAAAATTTGCATTTTTGAACTTTTGTCTTTCTCTAAGTGCACTTGAATTGTGTGAGTTTTTGGACAGTGGTTGTGTCTATGCAACAAAGTCGTAATAATGTAATGTATTTTCTGGTCAACCAACTTGGGCCATTCTCCTGGCATTTCAAGTTAAAAGGGTCCATTTTTCAGTAGTTTATTTCCACTTTTCACCCATATCAGTAGTTGATTGTTTAAAAAATGAGTATTAGAATAGGTTGGTTTGGTTATAGTGTGTGTTTTTGTTTGTGTGTGTGTGTGGTTTTTATTATTGCTTTTTGTTTGTTTTTGGAGAGAGGGTCTCCCTAAGTCACCCATGATTCGAGCTGGCCTCAAATTTGGAATCCTCCTGCCTCAGCCTCCCAGAAGGCTGGGATTATGAGCATGTGCCACTATGCCCAGTTTAGAATGTGTTTTGAGAAGTTGTCCCGATTTTAGAAATTGGTCATCACTTTAACGATTTAAAAAATTTGATAAAAGTCATTTTTCATAGTGAGTTTTGTGTTACAAAACTCTGATAACATCACAGGCAAGTCATACTTGAACCGTTTTGGGGGTAGGTAGGTGGTCTTTGGAGAAGTGATTATAGTTTAGGTGGAGGAAATTAATACTGACTACTTGTAAGTCATAGACTTAAAATGTTACTTGATTTAGTCTTCTTAAAAATGCAGTGAGATAGGTTCCATTTTTATCCCCATTTTACAGATGAAACTAGGGTTTGGAAGGTGTAAATAACTCCTTTTTGGCGGAGCCTGGATTAGAACTTTGATCAGTTTACCTTCAAAGCCTTTTATTTCCATATTCATGGATAGAGAATCAGGTGAACAGTGGGAATAGATTTTCCTCTCATCTTTACACCTGGCTCTTTGTTTCAGACTTAATAAATATGCAGTTAGTGTATTCATTTGGTCTTGCCCAAAATTTCATTATGGAAACTAAGGAGGACACTTAACTGCGATTCTAATCATTAAACATCTTTGGGCACCATTTGAAGTTTTTTCTTGGGTTTGCCATAACTTGAGTTGTTTCTTTAGAATTACAGTAGTAAGAAAAGGATGTTTTCATCACGGTAGCTTTTGTTTGAAGCCTAGTTGCAATGTGGTGAATATCAAAGAGAAATCTTGAATAACAGGTTCATTCAAAGCTCTGAAAAACAAAGTTCTTCAGATGTTTGTAGCAAAATGAATTGCTAATTTATAGAGTCAGACTACTTAGCAATCTTTATTTATCTCATGGAGAAAATAGTCACATTTCGTTTTTGGAATATTTAGAGTTATTGGTGCTGTTTAAGAGCTCCTAGAGCATATTATGGTAAAAACACTTTCTAAAATCTGAAAAATTTTGAAGCCTGTCTGACCAAAGTTTCTGAATGTAGAATGTGGACCTGTAGTAGTGTTTTTGATTAACACAACAGCATGTTTTAGTAGTTGGTTTTGAAGCTTAGTTTTCCTGTGAAACCGTTAAGTAGCCAAGTACAAATGTAGGCATGAGAAGTGCAACTTTGGGGAGAACTTTCTTAGAATAGTCTTTTGCTGGAGTTGTCATTTCGAGTATGGTTCCAGCCTAGTCCTCATTTAGTTATCTCTGAACTCCTGAGCCCCATTTTCTTGGGGTAGTAATGATGACCTGCCCTACTCTACCCAAGAAGTGATCATGGGAAGCAGGGAAAGAAATATGTAGGAACATGCTTATAAATCTAAATACATTGTAGAAATTCTTTCATTTAGCAAATATTTGAGCTTTAACTTTGTATTAGATCCTCCTTCTAGGTGTTAAATTCTGATTTTTAAGTGTAACATTTTTCTTAAACTACATATATCCAGTTCAGAAAAGCACAAAGGATCAGAACAAAAGTTGCTTGTAATTCCATCAGTCAAATCATCCAGAGATGTTTTGGTCTGTTTAATTTCCCTGCCCCTTATCTTCCTGTAGGGATGATTTTAATGTAAGTATAGTTATAAACTTGCCCCCGAACAGTGGATCCAATATGTTGTTTTGGTATGTAGTGTTTTCATTTTCATCTACCTCTGAAAAATTTCCAATTCTTGTAATCTCTTTGATCCATTGATTAAGAGTGTGCTGTTTAATTTCCTGTGTGTGTGTGTGTGTGTGTGTGTGTGTGTGTGTTAGGGATCAAATTTAGGGCCTTGCACTTGCTAGGCAAGTGCTGTGCCACTTGACTAAATCCCCAAACCCTAATTTCCATGGTTTTGTGAATTTTACTTCCACTGTAACAATTTTCTTCTGTTAATTTCTAAAATCACCCCATTGTAGTCCGAGAAAAGATATTTTGTATGGTATTTATGATATTTATTTTCTTAATGCTATTGAGACCTAATTCATAGCCTAATTTATGGTCTTTCTCATGTGCACTTGAGAGAAATGTGGTACCTCTTGTTACTGGGAAAGTGTTTCTGTTTATGTCTATGTGAGCCTGTTGGTTTATTATGTGAAATTCTCTATTTACTTCATTTGGTTGCTTTATCCTTTTTTTTTTTTTTTTTTTCCTCCAAATACACACAGGCCTCTCCATTATTGAGAAAGGAGTGTTGAAGTCTCCAACCATTATTGTGAAACGGGCTATTTCTCGCTTCAGTTCCATGAGTTGTTTCATCATATTTTGATGGTCTGTCAATAGGTGCAAAAATGTTACCATTGTTATAGTTTGCTGTATCAAACCTTTTACTACTAATACATAGTATCCTTCCTCACCTAAGGATTTTTAAAGTCTGTTTTGTCTGTTCCTGAAGCCACCCTTGCGCTCTTGGTTACTGTTTGCATTGTAGTATCTTTTTTTCATCTTTTTACTTTCCATCTCTATATATCTTTGGATTTAAAGAGTCTGTTACAGATAGCATATCTACATGGACCATGCATTATTACCCATTCTGCTAGTCTCTCATCTTTTGCTTGGAATACTCAATGCATTTACATTTAATATATTAACTGGTAAGGGAGAACCTTTAGCATTTTTGCCATTTGTTTTTTGCATGCTTTATAGCTCCCCCCCTTTATTTCTTGGATTACTCTCATCTTGTATTGAGGGTTTTTTTTTTTGGTAGTGAAATATTTAAATTTCTTCTCATATTCTTTTGTGTATATTCTGGCTATTTTCTTTGTAGTTACTTGTGGAGATTGTATTAAACATCCTAAAATTACAACACTCTGTATTTGTATCTACTGAATTTTAATGACATGCAAAAACTCCATTCCTTTATACCTGCCCCCATCGCTTTCATTGCTGATGTCAAAAATTGTATCTTTAACCACTGTGTGCCCCGAAACAAACAGAAAACCCTAATTATTTAAAATACATTAGTCATATTTTGTAGAAAACAAAATGTAGAATTACAAATAAAGTGACTGTAAGTTTTTAAACTAATAATTTTTTAATGTATTAGTTTTATAAACCATATAGAAAAAAGTAGAGTTACAAACCATTGCTAAGAACACCAGTTTTTTGATTAGAATCATGTGTATATTCACCTTTTTTGAGATCTTTATTTACTCATATGACTGCATTACTGTCTAGTGTTCTTTCCTTCAACTGCAGGACTCACTCCTGTATTTCTTACAAGGCAACCTAGTGGTAATGAACTTCCCCAGCTTTTGTTTATCTGAGAATGTTTTAATTTCTCACTTGCTTTTTAAAAAAAAGTTTTGCCAGATATATGATTCTTGGTTGATCTTTTTTTTTTTTTTTTCTTTTTTTGTCCTATTAGCACTTTGAATATATTGGGTCACTGTCTTTTGATCTTCAGAGTTTGTTATGAGTACTCTAATGGTAATCTTAGTCAAGATTTCCTATATGTGGCATTACTTTTGTTGGTTTGCAGACTCCTTCTTTGTCTATGAGAGGTTGATTATAATGTGTTTTAATGTGGGTCTCTTTGAGTTCATGTTACTTGAAGTTCATTGAACTTTCTTTGATATTTATGTTCATGTCTTCCATTAGATTTGGGTATTTTAGCCATTATTTTAGCAGGTAGTTTCCTATGGTTTGCTGGCTGGTGTCTCACAGTTCCCATAGAGTTTCTAGATTATTTTTCAATCTTTTTTCTTTCTATATCTCAGACTTGATAGTTTCCATTGTCTCATCTTCTAAGTTTGCTGATTTTTTTTCTTTTCCTACTTAAATGTGTTTTTGAATCTCTGAAGTGAAATTTTCATTTTAGTTATGGTACATTTCAGTCCCAGAATTTCTGGTTGGCTTATTTTTTTGGCTTTATCCACATATTTCTTTGGTTCATTGCACATCTTTTAAAATAGTTGTTTTAAAGTCTTTGTCTGGTAAATCTGCCATTAATTTGGATTTATTTCTGTTTCTGTTGATTAATTTTTTCCCCCATAAATGGACCCATTTTCCTGATTCTTTGTATGCCTTGTGGTTTTTGTTGTTATTGAAAGCTCGACCTTTGAGTCTAATAACTGCGAGTCAGATTTTCCCCCTTTTCCAAGGTTTGCTGATTTTTGTTATTGCTTTTATTTTAATTGTTCTTAGGTTATCTTTGTGCAAAGGATCAGCCTGAGGTGTAAACTTACTGCCTGATGTTTTTCCTTAGCCTGAGCCTTTCCCTGGGCATGCACAACCATGTTCTGATTTTTTCCTGTTTATATGATTAGTTTCAAGTGTTTGAGTATGAATGTCTGACCTCCAGAAGGGGAAAAGAGAAAAATGAAGGGTATAGGAAAAGGGGTTTTGGCTCCTAGTGTCTCTAGGAGTCACTTTAGCTGGAGTTCCAGGAGGGATGCGAGTGGTTGTGTCAGGGGTGGGCAAAATTAATTGGCTGCTCACCTCTTTGTAGGTCTGTGGTCTTGCCATCCGAAGCAGCAAGAATCAAAGCACAGATTCCCTGATGTTTGGAAGGCAGGGTTCTTTTGTCCCTCCATCTACTGCAAGCTGAGAGCAAGCCACTCTGAGAACAACTGCATAGCTAGCTGCCTGTTGGGGACTAGGAGTGGGTGCTAGGTTGCTAAAACAGTGCTGAGGGCTAGAATTGACAGAATTAATCACAGTTTATTTTCATTGTTTTGTGGTACTGAGGACTGAACCCAGGGCCTTTGCACTGAGCTACGTCCCTGGTCCTTTTTTATTTTTTATTTTGAGTCAGGGTCTTCTAAGTTGTTAACTGTCAAGGCTGGGTTTGAATTTGTGATCCTCCTGCCTCAGCTTCTCAGAGTGCTGGAATTACAGGCTTGTGCCATCATACCTAGTTTATTAATCACAGTTTATGTCTAAGCCTTCCTGGGAAGTTGCAGGCCTTTAGTAGATTTCATACTTTGAAAATAGTTACACAAAACAAATTCGGCCAGCACAGTTGTTGAGGTGGGAGGCAGATTCCTGGTGCTTCCCACTCTGCCATCTTTCCAAAATCCCCTCTGTGGGAATGATTTAGACTGCAGAGATTGTGAACCTTTCAGAGCTTTCGCTGATAACAAATAGCCTCCTGTAGCACACATGCCTTAGGTTCACAACCATTGATTTAGAGAGCCTGTTTTGTTGGGGAAGGCCCACGTTACCCTCTAGTCTGAGACAGATGACTGTGGTCTTCCTTACGTCTTCATAGCTCAGCTGTAATGTGGGGTGTTCTCTCAGTGTACTGGTATCAGCACTTTGAGCATATGTTACTGCTGTGAAAAACGGAGCCAGAGAGGAGGTAACCAACTTGCCTAAAGCCATATAGCTATTAGAGAGAATATCAAATACTGAACCCAAATCTGGCTTATTGCCAAAACTTCTCTTGTTAGCTACTATTCTGTACTGCTTTCTGTAATTATATACATACTATACATTATGGTAAGTATTAAAATGGCAAGTGGAAAGTGCTGTAGAAGCAGGAGTAAGGAGTGAATTACTGTGTTTTGTGATTTAGGAAGTGTTTCATGCAAAAGAGGTGACTTGGGATAAGGGCATTCTACAGCTAGGGGGAAGCATGTGCAAAAGCTCGAAGTGTTCGGTGAATGGTAAAGGTTTGAAATATGATTGGCACTTAGGGCCAAGTGAATCATTTTAAGTCTATGCTTTATCCTATAAGTCATTTAATAAACAGTGAAAGTTTTTAATCAGGGTCATGACATGGTCAGTTTTGCTTTTGTGGAACATTGAGTAGAGAATGGTTTGGTGGGTGTTGGATTCAGGGTGGAGAGAAACTAGATGGAGAGGGGAGTCTGTTTCAGAGTGTCTTGCACTGAGAGGTATGGATTTAGAGGAATAGCTAGCTAAGAAAGAGAATTCTGAGGTAGCTTGAGCTATTTATTTATTTATTTCCATCTTATTTCTTGCCCCCTTGAAAGTTGTTTGATGATTGGACTTGGCCAAGTCTTTCAACTTTAGATTTTTGCTTATATAGTTAATTCTAGTTATTGATTGAGCCTTTACTTTTTGTTCCAGGTAGAGCTGATGATACAAAGATGAATGTAGTATAAATACACTCTTGTTTTGATAGTGTTTGTAACCTGGGTGAGTTGTGGGAGGATTAGGGCGAGAGAAATAGTAACATTATCTACTGTTAGAAATGCTAACATTATTAATGCTAACATTAATGCTATATCCAGAGCACCACAGAGAAAGTGTAAGAGAAACAAAAACACAAGTGCTGTATCGTTTAGCTGGATAAAGTTTTTGCATCTAGTTGGTGATAATAATGGACATGCAGAGCTGGGCTTGGGAGACTGAGGCAGGAGAATCACTGTGAGTTCAAGGCCAGCCTAACTTACAAAGTGAGACTCTGTCTCAAAAAACAAAAAACAAAACACCCCCTCCAAAACAAACAAAACAACAACAACAAAAATACAATGTAGAAATCAGGAATGGAGGTATAGAGGTAGGTAGATTTTTGACTAAAGTTTTAAGTTAAGAAACTTTAATGAGTGGAAAGGTGGGATTAGTGTTAAGAAATAGCATGAGCAAAAGTGTAGAAACTGGATAGCTTGGAATATTTTTGAAATACAGATCAGATCAGTTGATGTCAGGGTTCACAGAATGAAAAAATGTGAGGAAAAGCCAAAAACATAAATGTAAGTCATGGAGATTATTGTGTGCCCACCCGAAAAGTTGTATGTGATTTTGCTGACATTAGGTTATATTTGAACATTCTAGAACCTATTTTTGCCACTGTGCTATATGCAGATTAATTTACAACATCTCACAAAATGAGAAAAATCAGATTAAGAAGCAGACAAGAAATAATAAATGTGGGCCTGAACAATGGTATGGCAATAGGAATGTAAGAGACACATTTTGGGAGTAGAATCTTCTTCTTGTTTTAAAATTCTTACTATGGTAAAATGCATATAACATAAAATTTGTGACTTTTAACTACAATTTGGTGACATTATTTATATTCAGAATTGTGCAACCATTCCTGTTTTCAAAACTTTATTCACCCCTTTTTTCCTTCCTTAGCCCTTTAATAACTTTATTTTAATTTTTATTTCTTTGAATTGACCTCTTCTAGGTAATTCACCTATGTAGGATTATGCAACCTCTATCTTTTTATGTCTGGCTTATTTCATTTAGCCCAATGTCTTCAAGGTTCCCCTATGTTGTAGCATGTACTTAAACTCAATGCTTTGAATGGCTATAAAGTATTGCATTGTAGGGTATACACCATGTTTTATTTGTCTCTTGCTGAATACTTGGACTCTTTCCACCCTTAGGTTACTGTGAACAATGGTGCAGTGAGTAGTGGTGTACATGTAACTGTCTGCCTCATTCTTGTTAGAGCCTTTGAATATATTCTTAGGAGTGGAATTGCTGGGTCATGTACTTCTGTGTTTACCTTGTTGAGGAACCTCCAAACTTGTTTTCCAGTGGCTGTACCATTTTTCACTCCTACTAGTAATGTATGTGGGTTCCACCATCTGTACATTCTCTCCAACACTTATTTTCCTTTTTTTTTTCTTTTTTTTTTCATTACTAGGGGTTGAGTCTAGGTAGTGCTGAGCTATGTCCCCAATCCTTTTTATTTTGTTTTGAGACAGTGTCTTATTAACTTCACAGGCTGGCCTCAAACTTGTGATTCTTCTCTCTCAGCCTCCTGAGTACCGGGACTCTGATGCGTGCTAGCATGCCCAGCTTATTTTCTTTTTCTTTTTCTTTCTTTCTTTCTTTCTTTTTTTTTTTTTAAACAAGTAATTAAAACCTTTTCTTAAATTTTTTGTGGTACTGGGGTAGGTGGTCAGTCCAGGGCCTGTGTACTGAATCCAGGGCCTCAGTGCATTTTTAATTTTTTATTTTAAGACAGGGTCTAAGTTGCCAGGTTGGGCTTGAACTTCCTGTCTTTCACGCGTTCAGTCTTCCAGAGTGCTATGCTAGTTGGTTTGAAATGGTTCAAACCCTACTCCACTGTGGTTTGATTCATATTTCCCTGATGGCTAATAATACTAAGTGTCTTTTTATTTGTGCTTATTGGCCATTTGTATATCTTCTTTGGAGAACTATCTATTTGGATCGTTTGCCCATTTTTTAGTAGTGTTGTTTATCTTTTTCTTGTTCAGTTGTAGGACTTCTTTAGGTATTTTGGATATGAATCATTTATTAGATGATTTGCAGATTGACTTGTCTTAGCACTATTTGTTGAAGAGACTGTTCTTTTTCCATTGAATGACTAGGTATCCTTTTCAAAAGTTGGTTGTCTATAGATATATAGGTAGAATCTATTTTTATGCAGTATCCTAGTGAACATAGTTTACTTAGAAATTTTTTGTTTTGTTTTGTTTTTGGTTTTTTTGAGACATAGTCTCACTATGTAGTTCAAGTTTAGGCTGGCCTTGGACCCACACAGGGCTTGAACCTGTAGCAGTCCTCCTGCCTCAGCCTCTTGAGTGCTGGGATTACAGGTGTGCACCACCATGCCTGGCTTTCATCTCCATTATCTTTGCTCAAATACCATCTTTTCAGTGATACCTTCCTTGAGCACTTTGTTTGTAATCTTTTTTTTTTTCTCTTTTACACTTCCCACACTCTCCTTTTTCTCTGCTTCATTTTTCCCACTTACCATCTCCTAATGTAACTTGTTTTATTGCTATTCTTTCTGCTACAAGGTGTGATTTGTGAGAGCAGGAGTTTTGTTTTCTACTGTATCCTCAGTCTCCAGAAAGGTCCCAGTTCATAGTAGTTCCTTGCCAAATATTTGTTCAATAGAAGTATTCATCATTCTCTATATTACAATTTATATAATATCTACTATATTCTAGACAAATGTAAAGAGGAGTGATCATTAATGGCTAAGATACAATTTCTGCCCTCAAGAACTTGAGTATAGAGGAATCACAATTGGCCCCAGTAGTGGCGCTTGAAGAAGGGTGGTGTACACCTGTAGGTGGCCCTCTGTGTCCAGATCCATGGAATCAACCAACCACAGATCGAAAATAGTTTTAAAAAATTGTATCAGTACATGCTTTTTCTCATCATCATTTCCTAAACAATACAGTATAACAATCAACAGTTTCGTTGTATTGGGTATTTTAAGTAATCCAGAAATGATTTAAATATACATAAGGGTGTGTATAGGTTACATGTAAATCTACTGTGCTTCATAGACAGCACTTGGGCATTCACAGAGTTTGATATTGGGCAAACAGTGGATGGATCCTGGCACCAGTCCCCTGTGGATACCGAGGGATGATTGCATTGTCTAACAGTCATTTTTAGAAGGAGCTCTACAAATGTTCAAATCAGTGAATCTAGTAATTTCTCTTCTGGGAGTGGGCCATGAGACTGTAGCGCTCTAAATACTTCCAGTGCCAAACATAGCTGTTTTTAAATACCAAAAAATTAAGAATAATTTATATTTCTAATTATAGGATGGTAGATAGATTATGGTGTCTTTCTTCATTTAGTTATTAGTGGTCACTAAATGATGTTTATAGTGAATGTCTAAACATGGGGATGTGTAGAAGTTTAAAATTAAAAAAACACAGTAAAGTGGTTTTAACATAAACTTCAGCTTTATATATTTGTTTCTTAATTTTGTCCACTGTTATGTTGTAGAGTGCTACCCTTAAATTGGCTTTTTTATGTCCTATTTATTTTCCTGTTCTCTGAAAAACTTATCACTTGGGCAGGTGCTGCAACTGGGAGATGCACCAGGCATCCTCAGCACCTGCAGAAGGGCATTTGAGAGCTTTGACCTGGCAGCCCAGTAGCCCTCTAAATGAGGACAGCCCATTGCCCCTAGAACTCCCTGGCCGGAGCTTTCTTATTCATAGAGGTGCCTGTCCTGATTGTGTACCCTCAACCTTACCAATTCCTTTTTCTCTTTCTATCTTCCAGGTAGTCTTCTAAAGAGGACTAAAAAGAAAACATAGTAAAATGGTATTAATGATTATTATGTAGGTTTTGGAAAGGTAAAATTTTTCCTTCAATGTAAAATTTCTGTAGGAATTTATATTAATATCTGTGGTAGGTTTTATTGCTGTGACAATATACCTGACATAAACAACTTAACGATTGGTTTGAAAGGCTTCAGTCCATAGCTGGCTCCAAGGCAGAAACATCATACTGAAAGGACATGGTGGAGGAAAGCTGCTTACCTCATGGCAGCCAGGAAGCAGAGAGAAAGAGAACGAGCCAGAGAGAAAGGAGCCAGGGAACGCATATTGTCCCTAAGGTCATGTTCTGCGATCCAGTCCCTTCAACTAAGCCCTCCTTTCTGTTTCTATCATCTCTTAGTAACACCATCAAATTATGAGCTTATCAATGGATTGGAGGCTCTTTAGGCCTCACTTCTGAACATTGCTACATTGGGGATTGAGCCCTCAATATAAGAGTCTTTGGGGGACACTTCATATGTAAATCATAACACCAACTAAAACTTAGTAAAACAATCTCTGGCTGTATTTGCTATCTCGTCCAAGACACTCTGTATCCCTGTCTGCTAGAGGGCTTTTTAGCTCAGTGAGTTTAGTGTGTGTGATGTTTAAATTTCTAGTGAGATATATATCCTTGTGTTTTAAGTTCCTTTCTTAGGTATCTTTTGTTTACTTTCATAGTGGTTGAGTGTGGGTTCCCCCACCCCATTCTTCCTGCTGCTGGGAATTTTGAATTTAGGGCCTCATTGATGTTCAACACACACTGTACCACTAAGCTGCACCCTCAGCCCTGGGTTTCTCTATTTCTTTTCTTTTGCCTTGTTTCAGAAGTACTTAACCTTCGGCTTGATCTGTAGATTATAAGATTGAGGTTAGACAAAATAACAAAACAGGAGAGAGGGGATGGGAGAAGATTGGATGAAGAGTGAGCTAACAGGGTAGACATACTATTGGGAGATAAGATGTCAAGGTAGAGGACCTTTTGGTAGGATTTTGGGCCATGTTAGAAAGTATGCTACGGAAACAGATGGTATTCTTCTTAGGAGACCTACATGGAGTACAGTGTAATTTGTTTTAGAATTCTCTTATCCTGCTCTACTGGTTCAGTTTCTGAAATGCAACTTGAAAAAGGGTTCTCATCATCTTTCGTTAGTATTACCTTCTGGTTTAGAGGTGCATAGTTTGTAAGAATCTCTGTGTCCTGCAGATATGAAGGACAGACGTTTGCATTTGTCTTGTTTTTGTTTTTTGAGACAGGTTCTCACTATGTATTTGGGACTAACCTTGAACTCACTATGTAGCCCAGCCTGGCCTCACTCTTGGTGATCCTCCCTCCTCAGCCTTCCAAGTGCTGGGATTACAGGTGTGCACCATCATGCTTGGCCTTGCTTTTCTCTTGAACATTGATACTGCTGTAGCAGATTTAACTAAAATAAAAAAGAGCTGTGTATTAGTCCATTTTGTGTTACTGCAACAAAATACCCAAGGCAGGATAACTTCATTAAAAAAGAGGTTTAGCTCATGGTATTAGAGGCTGAAAGTCTGAACCAGCATAGCCTGGTCTCTGGCAACTCTGAAGGTTTATGGCTGAGCACATAGGGCAGGAAGGATCACATCTTGAAATGGGAAGCCAGAGAGAATGTGGTATCATAGTCCCTTCTGAGGCCGTCCCCTCACTCACCTGAGGACCTCCACAGGCTTCACTTGGTTTCCTCACCACCTCCCCGTACTGCCACCTGGATCTAAGCTGCCAGCACGGGAACCTTTGAGGAGCACCAAACCGGAGGAGGCTCGTTTACTCTTTTGCATTCTTTGTGTACTCTTTTGCACATTTATTTGCTGCCTTATCTTCTTTTGTATCCTTTAGTACTGAAGTTCTTGTAGTTTTATTTGTAACACTTGTTTTGTTGTTGTGTTTCATAAACTCCTTTTTACTTGACTTTTTATTAGCAGTAACATCTTGTTGGTGTATTTTTTGAACCCCTTGTTCAAGAAATCCTAAGAACCCCTTGTTCTTAGCTTGCGTTTCTTCATGTTGTAATTTCTGCTTTGGAGATGTCCTTGAGATAGGTGTAGTGAATGAGAACAGGGACACAGGATATTTTAGTGGCTTTTGGGAATTGTCTAGGTGATCTAGTTATTCCCTTACTACAGGGAACCTGTTGTGTTGTAATAATGGCTAAGTGCACAGGCTTAGGAGTCTGAACTTTGGTGAAGTCCCATTCCTATTCCATGATAGTCTTTGCTTTTCCTTAGGTATGAACCGTAACTTCAAGCAACTTATTTAACCTCACTGAGCCTTGGATTTTTTTTTTTACAGCTATAATAATAATAATAATAATAATAATAATAATAATAATAATACACACATACTTACTTCCAGAGTGGGAGGTCTAAATGAGATGACACACTTCCAGCAAGTATTTATTAAGTACCTACCTTTTGCCAGGCCATTGTGTTAGGCATTGCATGTAGGAGTGAACAGTGAGTGTAGACAAGATCTGTGTTTCTGTGGTGTTTACATTTTGGGGTGTTGGAGAGAGAAGGTGTGTGGCATTACTAGGGTACATATAAATAATAAAAAATACCACACAGCGATAAATGCTTTGTAGAAAAGTAGAATGCTAGAATGTCTTCCTGAAGAGGTGAATTCAGATTAGGAGTTGAGTGATAAAAGAGAGTCAAACATTTAAAGTCCTTAAGAACAAGGGCGAAAGCCCCTTTCAGGCCAGGGGAGTAGTTGGTAGGAAAGTCGTGTGCAGAAGTTCAGCAGGTTCCAGGGACTGAAGATCTGGTGGAGGGGCTGTGGCAGGTGCACAGGGTAAAGCAAGAGAGAGAAAGCTAGGGCCCACATTGTGTCTGTAACCTGGGATAAGAGGTTTGGAGTTCTCTGGGAGCAGGGGGAAGCTGTTGGGTTTTAACAGGGAAGGGACAAGCTCTGACGTATGATTCTCTCATTTGTTTCTTTGCTTTTTTTTCTTTTATGATACTGGGGATTTAACCTAGGGCCTTACACATGCTAGGCAAGTGATCTGCCACTCACTTAAACCTTTGGCGCATTCATTTATTTATTTGATTGATTGATTGATTGATTGAGGCAAGATATTGCCAAGTTGCTTCAGCTAGAATTGCAGATGTGAGCCAACTTGCCTGGCTTCTCACATTTAGAAATGAGAGGCAAAAAGTTTTTTGACTACCTTAAAAATCCTTTCAGAGATGAAGTCTTAGCTTCTTAAAATGTTTACTTTATAATTTAGTTGCATAGTTTAAAATCACATCATGAAGTATATTCCTTAAGAATACAGTGTTATTCCTTTACATTTCAGGGGACAATTACAATGCTTTCAAATTTACTCATGTATTTGGCTTTAGTTTTGTTTGCTATTATCAAAGGTTTTTTGTTTGTTTGTTTGTTTTTTGGAACAGGGACTTGTGTTACTTAGGCTGGCCTTGGCCTTGTGGGCTCAAGTGATCTACCTCAGACTCCTGATTAGCTGGGACTGTGGGTACACACCTCCCACTTGTCTCATCAAAGCTATAGTATTTTTTGAGGGGGGCATTACTGGGGATGAAACTCAGGGCCTTGTGCTTGTTAGGCAAGCACTCTACCACTGAACTAAATCCCTAACCCCTGCTGCAGTAGTTTTTTAGTCATCTAACAGATTTCCAGAATATGTGTATGTTTCATTTGCATTTGTTTTGAATGTAGTCCTTTTGGTTTTGAATTATGCTACTGTCATTGGAAATTTTCTTCCAAACCGTAAGTGTAGGATTATATAATGTTAGGTATTTTGATCATCCTATAGGTATGTTTTTGTTGTTTATACTGTAACCTTTTGTATTAAGTAGTCTTTCCAAAAGTTGTTTATAGTACACTCCCAGTGATGATTATGTAATATGTTAATTAACTGATTACCTTATTTGTTTTGCACTCAGATGACACCAAGACAAGCAAGCATTAATTAGTCTTGTTTTAGACTGTCTTCTCTAAGCTTTTTTGTTGTTGTTCAGCTTTTTTAGTCTTTTAAAATAAATAACAAAGCTACTCTCATTTCCCTGTTTTCTGTAGGTACTCAGATGTACAGTGTTTTTTTTTTTGTTTTTTTGTTTTTTTTTTTACCTTGAAGTATAGTTTTAGAGGAATGGAAAATGATAATTCTTGCCTTTTTACATCTGTTTATTCTCCCAACCTTTCTTTTCTTCTCCCTGTGTTCCTGATCTCAGATCATATCATTGACCTTGCTTTTGATGTGCCTTCTCTCATAGAGACAAAGGCAGTGTGGGAGGAGTGAGAGAAAGAGAGACTGATTAAATTGGAGGCAATTTTCTCTCCCTGGAAACATTTAGCAATGTCTAGGGTTTTTTTTTTCCTCCCCTTTGTCTCCACTGAGGATATAATTTTGGTATCTAATGGAACAGAGACCATGATGCTCCTATAATATATAGGATAACCCTCAAAAAATTATTTTTAACTTTTAAATGTTTTCAGTCACCTTCTGAGTTTCCTTTTCCATTGTCAGAGTATGCTTAGGGGGCAGGTAGTGAAGAGACCCAAATTTCTATAATCCTTCCAAATTGAGTAATCTGTAATTGTATGCATGGGGTGGTGATGATGGTAAGTGGTATTTAGTCAAGTGAAGCCCATCTTTCCCAAATCCAAATAGTTCTGAACTGGCCTTGATGGCTAACCTTTCAAGTTAAGAACATAACAGAGCCTTTAGTTTCTCTTACTCTATTTTGTGGTTAGGATGACTGGGTAAGTTTTATTTTGGTGGGATAGAGAATGATTATCAGTGTTTTACTTCCAAATCATTTTCATGGCTTTCCTATTTGAAACTTTCTGAAAAATAAACCACTATTATAGTAAAACTTATTTTCCTATTTTTAAAAATGTAAATCAAATTATCCAAACAGTGAGTGAGCCACTATTACTATAGTGAGGTAATGTAGTTCAACTAGATTCAGTAGCTAGAAAACCGATGTCTTTTTTACTTTTTGGAATACTAAGTTTTAATCTTCGGATTCTTATTTCTTGGACACCTTAGAGATTTAGGAATAGTTTTAGGAGTCAGCTCATTCTTACCAAAGGATATTATATTCCCTGAATTGTTTGGTTTTATTTAGTTTAGTAACCTACATATAAAATATATTCTAAAATATGTTCTCAGTAGTTTTTATAGTCCTCACAATATAAAAATATATCAATATACTAAAAAATTAAGTCAGACTTTTTATTATTATTTTTTGTTTGTTTTTTGTTTTGTTTTTTGTTTTTGTTTTTTGGTGCTGGGGATTGAACTCAGGGCCTTGTGCTTGGTAGACAGGCACTTTAACGTTACACTGAGCTAAATCCCCAGCCCCTTGTTTGTTTGGTTTTTAAGACAGGATCTTGCTATGTAGTTCAGGCTGGCCTTGAACTCACTATGTAGCCCAGGCTGGCCTCGAACTCATGGTGATCTTTCTGCCTCAGCCTCCTGAGTGCTGGGATTGCAGGCATGTGCCACCATGCCTGGCTTAGCTTCTTTGATGAACCATATTTTAACTCTTTTATACTTCTTGTTTCTTTTATAAGGAGAGAATAGGGGAGAAACTTTCTCAGAAGTACTGATTATATTGGGCTCAAATTGGGTTTTATGTATATGCAGAGAGAAGTTAAGTCTCACATGAAAAATAGTTGTCTAAGAGTTAAAATAAAGTTGTCCTGACAGAGCATTTGTTCTAATTGGTAGAAAATTTACCTATTTTGTGAGTTTTTCTAGAGGTTATTTGAATAGACATCATTTACTGTTCTTATAAAATACAAGCATAGTAATGATGGTTAGTTCTTATTTTGATTTCACTCTGAGAAATGGTTTAACTTATTTTTTTTTCTTGACAGAGCAAATTCGATTAAAGAATATCAGAAAAGTATATGGAAGATGTATGTGGTATCGTTTGCGGTTATTAAAACCCCAGCCAAATATTATCCCCACTGTAAAGTAAGTAATGGATTTTAATAAAAAGTGTACTTAGTGCTTTTAATCCTTGCTAGGTATCATATATAATAGGGGTATAATGATGACTAAGACATGTGTCTGTAAAGAAATTGTAGACTGTGATAAAGGTAAGATACAATTAGTAAGTTTGAGAGCTATTTGCACAGGGTGGTTTAGGAGTTCAGTGGTAGAGAACGAGATGTCAAATTTTGAATGAAGACCTTATATACTTTGTTATGATTTGACTTTTATGTTTAAGTCTATAGGGTCATGTTTAAAAGATTACAAAAGCATGGAGGTGACATGGTCAAGTAAGCATTTCATGGTGATAATTGAAATTTATTGAGCACATACTGTTTGACAGGTGCTTTATACATATCTCATTTAATTCTACATTAACTACAAAGCAAATGTTTTTGTTTTTCCTCAGACTGAGACTGAGAAAGACCAAGGTCATGCAGCTAAAAGTTGTGGAGCCAGTTATCCAGTCACCCTTTATTTTGACAGGGTACTTAAACGGGTCACTAGCATGTTTAATTAGAGCAGGCCTGTTTGATTTTGTTCTAATTCAGGGGGCTTAGACCGTTTTTCTTTGCAAGGTTTGACTTTGCCTTGTGTGGTTCCTTTGTAAGGAGAGGAAAACTTAGCTTTGGTGTTAGGTATTGGTCAGTGATGTGAAATTAAAGGCAAAATCAGGCTCGACAAGAACAGCTTTCTGTCCACTTTGTGTACTCTTTGGTGTTGGTTCTCATTTTAAATTAGACTTTTGTGAGACATCAGGGAGAATATTTTCTTTTAATCTCCCAGTCCTCTTTTTTCTAGTTTTGTTCAACACTTTTTTGGCATTTAAATATCAGTTTTCAAGAAAAAAAAGACCAAAACACTTTTGAAGTTTTTTTTTTCAGTGTTAATGAACTGATACTTAAAGTGCAGATTAAAGAAGTAAGTAAGCAGAGTCTGGTAACAATTTAGATAAGGTTAGAAACTAGCAAAACTTTTTTTTGCTACTTAATCCTAAAGCATACTTTCAAAATTGAGCATTGTCATGCTTCTCTTTTCAAAGTGTTCCTGAAACTGAGGTTTTTGGAAGTTGCTTCCAAAATGACATATAAAGTGTGCTTAAAGGAAAAAACACGACTTCACAAGATAGTAATAACTGAAGCTTCATGCAGGGAATATGCATCTTTGGGGGAACCAGATATTTTGAGAAAACCTGGCACAGCTCCTGATGTAATCCATGATGTTTTCCTCCTTTGCTTTGGCTCTCAGGAAGTTAGGGAGGGCATGATTTAGTGGTTGCAGTAGTTTTTGACAATCTGCTACAAAATTGAGTGAGATTCAGCGCCTTGGAAGCCCCAAACAAGTCGGAAGAGACAAGTTACGGTTTATGCTTCTTTGTGGCTGTAATTACCATCTCCCATTCATCATCTTGGCAGAAGCTAAGGATTGCTTCTTGGGGTGGTCACTTGTGTTGTCTTTTTTTCTTTTTTTTTTTTAAAGCTTTATGTTTTCTATTAGTACATATTTATCATATATATTGATCACATTCATCAAAGGGATTTTGTACCTGTATATAATATATCATGATTCTTTTTTTCCCCATTCTTCTTTCCCTTCAGTCCATACTCCCATCCCCATTTAAAAAAGCTTTGTTTCCACGTTTTTCCTTCTATTTTTTTTCCCCTTTTCCCTTCTTTCCCTTCCCCCTTCCCTTTCCTTACTCACCTTCCCATTTGAACATCTTCCTACTTGCCAGTATCTATCCTCCATTATGCTCCTTGTTTGACCTTTGGGTTTCTCATACAAGAGAAACAATGTGATATTTAAACGTGTGTGTCCAATTTGTTTCACTTAAAATTATAGTCTCTGTGCGTCCATTTTCCTACAAATGACTCAAGTTCATCCTTCTTTATGGCAGAGTGGTATTCCATAGTATATAAATACCACATTTTCTTGATGTGTTCATCTGTTGATGAGCACATGGGCTGTTCCCAAGATTTAGCTATTATAAATTGTGCTGCTATAAATATGGGTATGCCTATATAACTGTGGTATGATGCTTTTAACTTTTTTGGGACGATATCTAGGAGGTGATTATGTTGGATCTTGAATGATGAATAGAATTGGGGTAAGTAGAGATGGGAAATAGGAATTTTTGGTAGATATGAGTACAAAATGTGATGGTTGGAAAAGCTTACAGAACACTACAAAAGTGGGGATTTGTTTTGTTTGAAAGATCAAGCTGATAAAGGGAAGCAGGTGAGTTGGGATTGATCGTTCCACATGGTTCTAGATGGAGAGGCTCACTGTAGTGATGAGTGTACTTTAAGCCAAGTTCATGCCACAAGAGCTGAGACACTGGAAAGACTTTCCAGTTTGAAAAACAAATTAATCTGTTTGATTTGGTTTTCTGTGATTATTTTTGTTTTTGTTTAACAAATCTTATTTAATGTAACAAATTGCTGTGTGAGGGGCAAAAAAAAAAAAAAATCATTTAATCACCTAAAGGAAGCTCCCGGTGTGATGATTACTTTATACATTTATTTTTAGTATAGTTTTTATTTATAGAAATTATATTTTACAGATTTTTGAAAGCTGTTTTCTTTTAAATTCAACACAACAAATTTTAGTTTTGTGGCTAGAAAGTATTTCACTGTATGGTTGTACCATTAATTTATTTGTGCAGTAGTCTGTTGATGGATATTGAAAAAATGTTGTTTGTTTTGCTATTCGTTGTATCTGTAGCCAACCTTTTATATTATATTATGTACACTTCATTTCTTTGTACATTTCTTGAAGTGGAATGGGTTGTAGATGGAAAGAGTATGTCCTTTAGGGCTTCAATACCTTAGTGACAACACTCAGAGTGTATGTGTTTCGTTTTTCTTTAGCCTCTTCAAAACTGACTCTAACATCAGTCTTTCAAATACATTTATAAAACAGACCACATTGAAGGAAGAAGAAATCAGTTTTTTTAAAATTATATGTTCTTTTATATATTTTTAATGAATACACATCTTTTTGTATCTGTATTGGCTACGAATGTTCCACTGTGTAGCTGCATCGTGATTTATTTAAATTAGTCTCCTGTAAAGGTTGATTCAGTTAGTCCCCAGTAAATGGAGATTAGGTTGTCTGTTCATTCATCTTCGCACAACTGACCAGTTACTTTTACTAATAAAATTGCCCTGGACCTAGCAATTACACTTTTAGTAAGATAAATTCTTTTTTATATTACACGGCTTAGTGAACACTTAATGTGTATCTATTTTGATCTAATTTAATGAGTACAATAAATTAATAAGTTGAATTAACTTTTATACTGCAAATAGTAACTGAGACAATGTATTATATGGGAGAAACTACTAGATTCTAGAGAATTCAGAGGTGGAAAAGGCACTGTTTTTGCTGTAACAGGAGTTGACAAGTCAGTGGTTGTGCAGGTTGAGTGACTAGCATAGTGATATGGAACAGCTTTCAATTGTTTTATGCCTTGACCTTGACATAATGTCATTAGACTCTTATAGGAAAGCTATTCTGATGTATTTATTTATATTTCATTTATCTTTTTCCTAACAGAAAAATAGTTCTGCTTGCAGGATGGGCGTTGTTCTTATTCCTTGCATACAAAGTTTCCAAAACAGACCGAGAATATCAAGAATATAATCCTTATGAAGTATTAAACTTGGATCCTGTAAGTAGTTTTGCATAATGCTGTTAAGGCTGCATCTGAAAGAAATTGGGCCATGTCTAGAGAAAGCAGACCTTCGTCAGTTAAATTTTTTATTAAAATGAAAGGCTTAACTCATTATACTTCTAATGTATGCCTTTCAAAACTTCAGCTTTTGATTGCCATATTATTAAGGACTAATTTATAATTGCTAAAATGTAAGAATATTTAAAGATCAGAAGTTAAAAAGACATCTGTGAGACTGGTTTAATGAAAAATTAAAAATAAAACTGGGAGGTTATTTGTGTTAGAATGATACAAATCATACCAGCTTGTGTTGATTGACATTTAGGTGGTTTGTGAAGGCCAGGTTGAGAGGTCCTACAAGGACCTGCTGTCATCACAGAGATTCAGGTGAATGTTGGGTGTGCTGCTTAGGTTGTTGGTCGAATTTGATCGATGAGTCCCCATAGAAAATTAGTCTTTTGGGTATATCGTTAGAACATTAGGACTGAAATTAATAGTAGAAGTCATGTAGCTTTTTTTCAGATAGAGGAAATGAGGCTGGAAAAACCTGTTTTATGTGGGGTCCTGTAGTTTTTAGTGATCAGATTGAATCTAGTGTCTTCCAATTTTTTTCTCCAAACCAGTTTGTTTTTGTTATTTTTATTTATTTATTTATTTTTACTTCTTGTGTGCTGAATAGATGGCTTTATCCAGAGATTCATATAATACAAAGCAGAGTAGTGTGTTCATCTTCTAGTTTTCTGCTTTGTAGAAGAAAGTTTGCATATAGTCTGATTTTTCTCATTGTGATGGTCAGGGTAATCAGGAATCTAAGATTAAAGGATTTGGGGCAATAAAAATGATATGAGAAATTATTGGTATAAATTGAAACTGATTAGGAAACAGGCCAACTTATTAAATGTTTGCTTAATATTAAAATATTGGTAAGGACTCAAAACCAAGTATTCTTCAGATTGTAAGGGAAGCTGACTTGATTTGAGGGTTTTTTGAATCAGTCTTAATTTACTGTGATCACTTTTTGGTACTTGAATATCAGTATATTTGTATTTTTTTAAATTTGGCAGTATGTGATTTTATTCTCAAATCATCAGTGCCTAGTATACTGCATGAAACAGTGTATGTGATCAGTAAAATAAATATGTAGGAACTAATAAGTGTGTTTTTATTTCAAAATATACAGCATAAAATCTGTGGACAGAATCTGTAGGATGAAGTGTCATTTCTTTTGTCAGGATATTGATTGGTTCATGTTCAGAATAGGTTCAAAATAGGATGTATTATTTCTTTACAACATTGTGCTTACTTTTACTAACACAAAGTTTTCTTTTTTTTAGGGAGCAACAGTAGCAGAAATTAAGAAACAGTATCGTTTGCTGTCACTTAAATATCATCCAGATAAAGGAGGTGATGAAGTTATGTTCATGAGGATAGCAAAAGCTTATGCAGCGTGAGTTCCATAAGACCCATTATGCATTTTAAAGAGGCTAAAGATAGTTTTCTGTTTTAATAAAATAGGTGCCATAAGTTTTTATTAAATGCAAGCTTCATATGTTTGAGCCTGTCATTTATGGAACTTCTTAGCAGCTCTAAAATTGTAATTTAATTAAACTGTGATTTTTAAGGAACTTAGAGTTGGCAGTTAGGGCATTGGTTTTGCCATGTGACCTTAGTTAAATTAAGTACTAAGTTAAGAGTCAGTTGAGCAATTTTCCAAGCATCCTGAATAGAAGAGAGTATATGCATATTTTGTTATCATTTCAAGGCTTTTTATTCAGCTAGGTTTGTTTCTCTTGTTTTGGCAATGCAGTTATTTCATTTGAACTATCTCAAGGAAAATTTAATTTTAACTTTTATATACTTCATTTTTATGTACTTCATCTTTTTAGAATTTCATTATGATAAATTTCTAGTTACTTTATTGATAAATATTGTACTTGCTGAGATGTGGATTTTTAAGTTCTTCTTTTTTATTGCTTAGAAACTTCTCTAAGAATCTTCTCAGAACTTGCATGTCATATTTTCCTTGTTGGATTCAATGCAGAGTTAAGTGAGGCATGTTATTGTAGAAAACATATATTAGTCTTAATGCATTATATGCAGACATTTGTACATTTATAAACTGTAAGGAACAATTTTGTGCACACTTAAGCGGAGACAGAGTATATGAAATGAGAAGTAGTTATTCTTTGAATGTTAATGTTACAAAAAATAAAAGAGCTGGAGTCTTTAGGACTCCCGATAGGTACAGCCTCACAAAGCTCTTATATTGCATTAAAGGGTAAAACATAAGGAAGATTCAGTGATGTATAGTTTTGGAAACTAATTTAAAGAATATACATAAATAATAGATATAATAGCAAACCAAACGTGGCATGTGAATGACAGAAGTTGGGGAAACATCTTATTCATTTTTGTGCTTAGTAAAATACAGGACTTTGTACCTATTCCTCACATTTTCTGTGGATTTCTGTTTATATATGTGAAATCTGTATGATTTTATAATAAAGCAATGCCACCTGGAATTTCTAAAGTGAGTACTACATTTTCTGCATGGCTAGTGTCCTTCAGATTGCTGTTTTTCAGTTAGTACCTCCCTTTTCCCTGTTTCCAGTGTCTTCAAGCATTTGCTCTCTTTGCACAAATATTGCTATGTCTTAATTGTCATCTTCAGGTAATTTAAAAACTGAAGGTTTCTGAATGAAATCAGACAGCCAAAATTATCTAATTTCTAGCTTTAATTTTAATGCTTTTGCCCTTCTGCCCCCAGTCTTCTGTAACGCATTCATGCTTTTTTTGGTAGTTGTACTTATCACACACAGTTACTTTCCTAAAAAGTGCAGAAGAATAAGGCTTTTAGTTTTAACTCAGTTTTATTATAAGGTTATAGAATATTTTGCATGTAAAATATCATAAATAGTTCATGGTCTGTCATTCCAGGGAAGTAAAATGATTGTTGGACCCTAAACTTTGAGAAATATTATGATTTGTACAAGTCCAACTAAATTAGCCAAAGGTGTGTATTTTACTAATTATAAGTTCTCAGTAATTTAATTAAAGCTCCTGTCTTGCACATCTAGCAGCCTCAGTTTAACTCAAGCAACCTTTGCAATGCACTTATATAGGTCTTGGTCTGCAGAGACTTTTAGGATTTTCTTTGATTATTTGAACTATTTTTTTCTTCCTTTATTTGCCCGTTATAATACATAAACTAGCTGGGCTGTTCCTATTTTTTCATACCAAATTTTAACTTAAAGGAAGTCTGGTTATTTATTTTTAAGGTGTTAAACTTCTGCATTGTCTATTTCATTCTCCTGAACACAGTCAAGATTGGGCTTTTATGTGTAAAATGTAAGCCACTTTGAGGTAAATGGGCAGCATAGGTGTTACTTTGAAGATATTTTTATTTTTCAAAAAGTATGTGTTTCCAGTTTTATATAGCTAACTCAGAGATACTCATAAAATTTAATGAAAGCATTCTCCATACCAGCGTTTATATTAATCTGGAGTCCCCGAAATTGTATACAGACTTTACATGTATTTGTAATATGCATTTTTCCCAGGGTCAAGGGGGCATAGGTTTTATTAGATTCTTAATGGGATTTATATCTTCTCCTCTCACTCTCCCAAAAAGTTAAGAGATGCAGTCATGCTTAAGAAAGTATATTCATTGAATATTTAAAAATGATAATATCACTGGCTTTGTTAAGCTTGATAATATTAATTATACTGAAATCACATGGCTTCTGTATACTTTAACTTCTCTCTTTTGCTTTTCATAGATTGAGGCAGTTTATTTTTTGTATGTATGCATTACACTCCTAGAAAAAGAATCCCGAGGTTTTCCTGCCTGTGTATCTTGTTCTAGCTTCTTAATGGTGTATGCTGCTAGCTGAAATTGTCAGTGAAACCAAACTGATGGAATGGGGGCAGATTATTTTCCTTTCTCTAGATCTTTGAGTTATACATCAAATTTAGGGGCAATTGCTTCACACTTGTTTAACCTGCTTATGAGGCTCACAATAGTTTTTCCAGCTCTGTGATTATCAGTGATATAAATTAAGTGTAATCATGCTTCATCATCAGTTAGAAACTAGATGAGGACTTTGGAGCATAGCCTGGTAACCTGGCATTTGTTTCTCTTTTCAGCATTGTTGATGCTCTTGAGAGCATCAGCCAGGACCTAGGTATTATAGTGAGGCACTCAAAAGTAGCAAAAAATCATTTGCTTTCCTAAACTTATTTTTTAAAAAGTTACTGATTCCTTGAATTTGATTGTATTAACGTGGTCCCTGTCACATGGCATTTGTACATGTCATTTTAGTGGAGTTAATGTTGTTGTGAGTAGGTATATTTGTGTGTATGAGTAGATTGCAAAATCAGAAGTATTTCTATGATGTGAATTGTGCTTTATTTTACAAAATCTGAGAGTATTGTGTAGAGAAGCCAACTGTTGTTGCCATTATCAGTAAGGCGGAAGGGAACAGAGATAATTATTTTGGGGAGAAAGGTCTGATTAGGAGACAGAATATTGAGAGAAATAGTTAAATCTCTGGGTTTGATGGACATTTATATGGAGAAACCAAAACAAGTAATTTGAGAAATATCCCTATCTTAGCTGAAAAGATATCTTAGCATTATTATTATTAATTTGGAACCAAATATTTTTCAGTGGCTCCTATATCTTATTGTGGGCTTACATCAAATAGAAGGGGAATTATAGTTAAATGAGTCAAGGCACTCATTTTCATAAATGAGCAATTTGATGTTTAAAAATATTTTCAAGTCATTGAAAACAAGTGCATTTTTTCTGTCTTATAAAAGTATTTCTGCACTATCTCCACTTGAATCTATGTTGAATAAGAACCATGTTGCCTCTTAAGTCCTGAGAAATAGAAATATGGTATACTATATTTGAATGTAAACAAAAATCTTAGCCAGTTCTACGAGAATGCCTCCCTTATCACTGGTCCATTTTTCATGGGTTTGCCATGTCTTCCTTAACTACACTGTAAAGTTTTTGAAGGAATTGATAATTTCTCTTAATGCTTTTTAGTATCTACATTGGCATCTGGAATAAAACCATTTGACTCTCTGTCTTTAGCCATTGTGCAGGTCATTTATATTTAAGTATTTAAAAATCACTGTGTTGCTTTCATCTTGCCTGGGCCAGGAAACTGTTGTTCAGGAGGTATTTGTTTTTCTACTTTTACTGGCAGTTGGCTTAGGAGAAAATTATAATCTTATAATGCTAACGACCTTTTCCATCACAATGGAGATTTACAAGTAGTATTCATTTGTTTGTTTGAGAATTGTGGTACCAGCGTTGTGGAGGAAGCTACCATTATGCATTGTTCATATTTTTAAAAGATGTATGTTTGTTACTATTAAAATGTAAATGTGCTCATTGAATAAATTTTGGAAAATATATGAGAATGGAGGGGAAAGAAATCGTGTGTAACCATCTTTGCTTTCTCAGAAAATGTCATGGCCTGTAATTTCATCTTAGTCAAACTAGCTAACCTTGAGAACACCTGGGTCAGCAAGGGATGGAGTCAAGGGTCAGCAGTTAGTGTTTCCTGTCAGCACAGTATTTCTTGTTCCCTCTTTCACCGTTCTTCTTCTGCTTTTAGACTTTTCTTCACTCCCTAAATTAGCATCTTCTAAGAAGTGAGCTGGTGTATATGGATGCATATTTTTCAGACGTGGCCTTTTGATTTGCAACTTTGTTCTTTTCTATGCTAGTTTAACAGATGAAGAGTCCCGGAAAAATTGGGAAGAATTTGGAAATCCAGATGGGCCTCAAGGTAAATGCTGATTGTAAAATATTGGTGATATGGTGTATATCGTGAAAACGTTAACTACATTAAAGGAATATTTTAATTTTCTTGTTTTAGGAATATAAAAATTACAGTCACAAAATTAAATATAAACCAAGCTTCCTTTAAGTTATACTTTTTTCTTTCTAAAGATTATTTTGAGAGATAAAATCTAAGAGTTACAGAGAAAAGTAATCACTCTCAATTATTAATCATTTCAGTGGACAAAAATTACATGAAAAAATCTTTTTCTTTACTGACTTCACACATTTTCTAAACTCAGGACATACAAAAGAATTTAGGTATTTTAGGAAGAAGAAATTCATGAATTTAAATTTTTTTCTTTCTTGAAAAATTTGAAATTTCATATATAAAGTAACCCTTTGCCTTTGTGTAACGAGAATCCATATAATGTTATCCTGAGGGTTTTTTGAGTAAGGAAAAGGATGCAGAATTTTGAGATACAATAAATTAGCAGTAGAGACTCAGAAACTATGATATTATTCCTACTTCAGCCACAAGTTTTGGAATTGCCCTGCCAGCGTGGATAGTTGACCAGAAAAATTCAATTTTGGTGAGTACATTTAAGTAAGATACATTGTGATATTTTTGCCATAATTTTTATTATCTGCTCTGTGTCTTGGTGTAATATAAAGAGAACTATAACAATGAAAATATTGTTAGCTGTTTTCACATAGTGGAAAAATGTATTGGTTCCCAGTATTAGGCTGCTCATTTGGGGCATTGTGTTCTGAATATAGTTTTGCAACTTTAAAGATATGGTAATTTTTTGTTGTTGTTAAAAGTATTTTTGTATTGAGTCCTACTTCTGACTTGGGAAACTACTGGTTTTTATGATAGTCACATTTTTCCTAAGGGACTACTCAAAATTTAGCTTATCCTTTCTCTTGCCTTTACTTAGGCTGAACTAATTCAATGTATGTTAAACGTTATCTATTTCATATGGTTCTGCAGAGGCAGTAGGACATCAGACTTCAGCAGTGATAGTTGGTGCAATCATAAAACATCAGACATTATCTTAATCTATTGTTCAGGAATAGATGATTCTCTACATGAACGTTCTTGAAATTATTGTCTAGGAGCTATCTTTGAAGCAATAGAAACAAAATCCACACAGTCTGACTGTAATTTGTTATGAAAATGACTATTTTATAGCATATTAAAATTGACTGTTTTCAGGGGTTTATAGTTGCTTGATATAAATGTATTTATCACGCTTAGGGTTACTTTGAGAATAATAGAGACAAGTATAGATACCGGATTTAGGATCAAGCCGTAGGAGTGCAAGAGATGGAAATTACTAGCAAACAGCAGATTAGGAAGTAGTGCCTTGGTAGGTAGAGGAGCCAGTTTGTCTTAGGGCTTCTTATTTATTTTCAGGGCACGAAGTGCAAGAAAGGAAGCAACTTACAAAATTGTTTTGCTGTTACCTGTACTGTGTCAGTAAATAGCAAATTAATAGGTAATTTGTAATAGTACATAAGAGACTTTAGCGGTCAAATCCTAGCTCCACCACTAGCTGTGTGAACCTAGGACAATCTGTGTAACCTGTTTTACTACAGATACTGTGTCTACAAAGAAAAATCATAATAGGACCCTCCTCAGAGTTTGATAATAAGAATTAAATAAGATTGTACATGAGAAGTGCTTTTAGTAGTACTTCACTATTGTAATACTCAAAATAAGTGTTCATGGCTGTTATAATTTGCCTGATGAAGGGTATACGTTTCTCCTCTTCGATTCTAGGTTTTACTTGTATATGGATTGGCATTCATGGTTATCCTTCCAGTTGTTGTGGTAAGTTGTAGCTTTTTTTATCAAAAATTTTTAAGACAATGTTAAAGTTTCCCTGTGAGATTTTAATTATATTACAATGTAATCCATTAATCCTTAAATTTAAAAATCTTATACTTAGGTGTACCTTAGACATCTAAAGATGACATGACTCGAGTATGTAAAAGCATATCTTTTCATTCCAAAAGTTGCATACCACTGAGATAATATGGATATGCTTTGAATTTAAAATGAAATTTCTTTTATCTCCTTAGTTCCTCTCAGAGGTAATCACTGATAAATTTGTTGTTCCTTCTTTTGAATTTTTTCTGTGCATTTGAGTACATAAGCACACTTTAAAAAAACTAATGTGGTGTATATATAGTACCGTAATATGGAAATACCATAAAGTTTATGATTTTTGACATTTATTATTTTTGCAACTTGTGTTCTTTCTGATCCAGGAATTGGCGTGGATCCCAGAGAGGGAAGCTAGTAATTAACCTGTATTGTCTTCTTTATAGGACTGTTGTCTGAGATCCAATCATATGAGTTCATGTGAATGAAAGTATTATGTCACTTGTAAATTTGCTCCCACATTTATTTATCAAAAAATTGTTAAAGACTGGCTGTGTGAGTGGGGCACAGTGGAACACACCTGTAATCCCAGGTGCTTGGGAAGCTGAAGCAAGATGATAGTAAGTTCAAGCCCAGCATAGGCCACTTAGCAAGACCATCTCAAAACAAAAAATAAAGGCGAGGTTGTAGCTTACTGTCAAGGTCCTGGGTTCAACCCTAGACCCACAAAAAATGACAGCAAAGCAAAAACAAAAACCAAAAAAGTAGAAATGTTTTGTGTTAGGAACCAGATTATTCATAGCAGTGGATGTTCTTATTCCTATTTTATGTTTAAACAGTTTCTACCTGAAACCTAAGTTCTTTAGTCATACATATGAAATAATTCAGCTTGGTGTTTAAACATAAGGCAGTATCTGTATTTGCTAAATAAATTATTTGAAATACACAACAAAGAATTATTTGTTACAAAGCTCAAATGTTTTTGATTTGTGAATATTTGGGAAATTTGTCCATAAGCATATTTTGCATCAAACTAAACATTAATTATTGTTTTCATGTTTTATGTGTTTTATTTCTTGTTTAATCTTATTCGTGTTTCAGGGTTCTTGGTGGTATCGCTCGATACGCTATAGTGGAGACCAGATTTTAATACGCACAACACAAATTTATACATACTTTGTTTATAAAACCCGAAATATGGACATGAAACGTAAGTGTACTTAAGTAACTGTGTTATTAAAAAAAAACTATTATTTTATGTGGAGTCGATACATCTTTCCTAATTCTGTACTAGAAAAATCTCATTTTACAGTTTCATAAATGATTAGTTCATATAACTAATGCTGGAGGAAAATGCTAATACTCTTTATCACATTTCTTGGTTTGAATTTACATTATTCCTCTTTACTCAGTTATCTAGATTTTTAGAAGTTTTATGGTGAATTTTCATACATGCAAATTTTATAATACTAGTCAACATTTATTATTTATTGTATGCCAGGTATTGCTAAGGACTGTCCATGTATTTAATCCTTGCTGTTGCCTCCATAAGTAAGTGCTACTTTTAAGCATATTTTTTAGATGAAGAAACTAAAGCGAAGAAAAGTTAACATATCTAATGCTACATAGTAAATGATAGAGCCTGATTTGAACCCAAGCAATCTGTTTCCCATCCCCTAAATCACTATATTCTATTGTATAAAATGTGTATGGATTGGGGATTTGGCTCAGTGGTAGAGCGCTTGCCTAGCAAGTGAAAGGCCCTGAGTTTGATCCTCAGCACCGCCCCTACCACAAAGAAAATTAAATGTTGTAAGAATAGAAGTCTTGAGTATGTTGAAAGAAAAATGTGAGGATATTTTATTCTCAGGATCTTATTTCCATTTCTTATGGGGAAAAAAAACACCATCCTAAATACTTTTAAATACTTTCTTTGATCTCGTCAAGCTAACTTTGTAAAGTTTGTCCCAGGGTATGTTTTGCCTTTCAGAATGACTGCTGTGCTGAATCATAAATAGTCCTTTTTCCTTCTTTAAAAAAAAAAATCAAAAAAACCAAAAAAAAATTAATTTAAAATTCTTTCACTGGAAAATGCATTTTTTTTTTTCTGAAAAGATAATGGATATAGCTGTATTTGGTATTTGACCGTTTTACTAATTGTTTTGGTAATAAGAAACTTGTTATTTAGCCTTTTCATTGCTCAGGCACAGTATCCAACACCTACAGTTTAAAAGAACAGAGGCTTAATTTGGCTCACGGTTTCAGGGAATTCAGCCTATGATCATCTGGTTCCAAGGCAGAAACATTGTGGCAGAAGGGCGAAGATGCTTAGTTTGTGATGACTGGGAAGCATAGCAGGGGAACCATATATAGTAATCCGGGGGCCATATATGGTAATTCTCCATGACCCACCCAGACACACCCACAAGTATGCTGCACTAATCTATGCAGTCATCAAGTTGACAGTTAAGTTTAACTGTCATATCTCACTGTTGTCAACTTGACACTCAGTATACCTCCTTAAACCATACTTAAACCCCCTAAAAAACATAATAATGTTAATAATTCTGCCTAACACAGTGACTATTTTGCATCTGTCTTGCCTACAGTTGAAAATGGAATAATCCCTTCCCCAAATCCCAGTAGTTCCATTATTCAAAACTACAAGTCAAAGTCTCTTCTGAGACTCAAGGCAGACTCTTAGCTGAAGAACATCTATAAAAATCAAAGATAAATTATGTAATCCCAAGGTACAATGCCACAGAGCAAACATATCCATTCCGAAAGGGACAAATAAGGAGGTAGAAAACAATAGCACCAAAGCAGGATCAAAACCCAGCAAGGCAAACATTAAGTCCTTTAGCTCCATATCCAGCACCTGCAGCATGTGGTGGCGAGATGAGTACCTGAAGGGTTTGTGTGGTCCCACCCCTGTGGCTTTGTTGCTTGCAGCCCACACAGCCTCACTTGTGCCTCACTTTAGGATAAGGAGGTACAGTACCTCAGGAAGGGAAATCGATAAACAGATTTATTTATCTACCTTCATGTTTCTTTCATTTCTATAGGTCTCATCATGGTTTTGGCTGGAGCCTCTGAATTTGATCCTCAATATAATAAAGATGCCACGAGCAGACCAACAGATAATATTCTAATACCACAGGTTAGGCCAGTCTCCCTAATTCCTTGATGAGTAGTTACTAAAGTGAATGCTTTTTATGCATATAGTTTGAATAATTATTTTATTTACTTTAGTTGATCAGAGAAATTGGCAGCATTAATTTAAAGAAGAATGAGCCTCCACTTACCTGCCCATATAGCTTGAAGGCCAGAGTTCTTTTACTGTCTCATCTTGCTAGGATGAAAATTCCTGAGACCCTTGAAGAAGGTATTTGTGATTCTAATATATATAGGGTTTTAATGGGATCAAAACAAAAGATTTAATTATACTCATGGTGCAGTGCTTTTGATGGCTTTTTTTCTTCAAATAATTGCTGAAAGACCTTATATTAAAAATCCGTATGCTGTATAATTACTTCATAAATAGTTTGAAGGTCTGTGATGTCTTGGCAAATGTAAAAGTTGGTATTTCAAGTAAGAATACTCTGTGTGAAACATTTTTAGTTAATTGCAGATTATATAAAAAGCTCCTAATGACTTTTTAAAATAAACTTTGTAAGCTTTTTAGAGTGACAAAAATGATTTTCACAACAGATATCTCCACTAAACCCCTCCTTCCCCACCATTTACGCCTTCCCTCCTACACAGTTACCAATAGTATCTGATCTTCATTTAAAGTTTGAAGCCCTGTATTCTGTTTAAAACAAAAGCAATAGATTTGGACAAGAGTGTTGCCAAGGATATCATTAATTTGAGTGTTATCTCTTCCTCACCTGTATTATTTCATTTGAAGTTTTAAAAGAAAGTTATTATCTTAGGAAATAAACATTCTTTCTGAACGAGTCTTAGTTTCTCTTCCACTTAAGTTTATAAAGCGCTCAAATGCTTCTGAAAAGAAGGCCACTTGGTTCTCAATAATTAGTGATAGGAGAAATGCCTATAATGGAATGAAGGTGCACTATTTAGGCATTGTCACTAGACTTGATTTGAAATATTAACTAGTAATTGTTTTACTAATGTTCTGAACAGATATATAACAATTTTTATTTTTACCAGTCATCTTTTAGAAACAGGGAACACACTTTTTAAGATTCAGTCAAGCCCGGGGCATGTCTTAATAGTTAATTTAATTTTGCAGAGTCTATCTGTTGTCCTCTTCCTCCTCTTCCTTCTCTCATCTGTTTTCATGTTAGTCGATTTGTATTCTCGTTCTTAGTCTTGAGACTTACCATAATTATAGAAACTTAAATGCACAAGAAGAAAAGTCCAAAAGTTCTCAAAAATAGCAAGATTATGATTAAATTTATGATTAAGATCATTTAGAAAAAGATAGGGAATTGACTTATCAGGCTTATTAATACCATTATATTAAAATTTTGCCCTTGACACATTTAATATGAACAAGGGCTTTCTGACTGATTTTTTTTTTTTTTTTTTTGCTGGTGCCGGGGATCGAACTCAGGGCCTTGTGCTTGCAAGGCAAGCACTCTAACTACTGAGCTAAATCCCCGGCCCCCTGACTGATTTTTTGATAGTGAACTGAAGAAGAAATTTTCCCCCTAACCTGTAAAATTCTGAGGTCATGTGAATTATTTGTAGGACAACTTAAATTTATTATTAATCTTGGGTTGTTTTAACTATAAAATTAGAATGATTTGTTTCAGGTTTTTGATTGTTTTGCAGATCAGCAATTTATGCTGAAAAAATGTCCTGCTCTACTTCAAGAAATGGTTAATGTAATCTGCCAACTAATAATAATGGCCCGGAGCCGTGAAGGTGAGGAGGAAATGTAATTAATTATGTTTTACTTTTTCTTGCAAGCATATGCAGATTTTATTTCATACTTTTAAGATTTATGGTACTTGTCATAATTTTGTCTACTAGTCGAATTAGCTTTCCCAATTATTGCTTATGATATTTCTCATTATTTCATTTTTTTGTTGTTAGCTTTGCAAAGATTTAACATTTTCTTTTCCTTTCTCTGGATAATTTAAGAGTTTATTCTGTATTTTAATAGTGAGCTTGAAATAATTTTTTGATATATTGAGGATTCACTTGATGTGTAATTTTTTGTATGAGAGGAAAAGAATTGAAATTTTGGATCAGCAGGGGATGGGAAGAACCTTAGAAAAGGCCGCAGTGGTTGTAGCTTGGCATAAATCAGGATGGTCACAATACTGATGATGCCTGACAATTTACTGTTACTGGAGCTGATGCAGAGAATTTTTAAGTTAATTTTTGTTGCTGGTCATGTGCTTATAACCAATTTTGCATATTTTTAACATAGATTCTCAGTAACTTTTAAAGGAAAATTAACACTGTCTTCTTAAAATTCGACGTGTTAAAGATATTACTGCAAATTAATTTTGTTTTTATGATGAATTGTTTGCTCCTGAACATGTAAAAAGTCTAGCCCCGTTGGTTCTTTTTTCCTATTCTTTCTAAGAAAGGGAGTTTCGTGCTCCAACTTTGGCGTCCTTAGAAAACTGCATGAAGCTTTCCCAGATGGCTGTTCAAGGTCTTCAGCAGTTTAAATCTCCGCTTCTACAGCTCCCTCACATTGAAGAGGACAATCTTAGAAGAGTTTCTAATCATAAAAAGGTAATTCTTTCTTATTTGAAAGTCAGTTTTTAGCAGTTTGTGTTGCTTTAAAGGTAGTATGAATAAAAATGGTTACTATGAATTTCTTACATTTAGACTATCTTAAATATTCTAAAACTCACTCTCAGTAGTGGTTCTATTAACATTTTCTTGATTGGGTGGTGGTTTTATAATCTTTTGCTACTGTAGGTAATGTTACTGTATTTTGAGGGTCTATGCATTTTAGCAGTTAACCTTTTGCTCCTTCTATTGCCAAAAATAAATGCACCAAGTAAAAATGCATTATATATTTTTCAGTCATTTCATTCTTGACTTAAACATTGGGCAATGGATTATTGGTTTATTGTAAACAAAAAACTTAAGCATTTAAGAAAAAAATGTCAGGTAAAGATAATTCTATTGGTCTTGTCGATTTGGTCATCTAGTAAGTCATAATTAAAAACCTCTGCATTCAGAAGCAGGAATTTCACCTGTTTCATGATATAATCTCTATGAAAGTAAAAATTAAATAGCTAGCACCAAATACTTGAAAATTAAGTAACATTTTTATAAGTAACCATTTAGGCATGGTGGATATTACTGTAATAATAGTTATATTTAGAAAATACCAAAACCAAGAATATTGCAGAGTAAAACCTTGCTGGTACAGCTGTGCGTGGGAGGTTTATTAAAGGTTCTTATCAAAATTGAAAATAAATTGAAGACAGTAGTTCTTGCTTAAGATTCTATGTAAGTATTATTTTTTTCTTTTTCTTTTCCTTATTATATTTTTTTTTTCCTCCCAATACTGGGGATTGAACCCAGGTCCTTTGCACTGAGCTACAACCCCAGCCTTTTTTTTTTTTTTTTAAATGTTTTGAGATGGGGTCACCCTACCATGAGTCACACTAAATTACCCAGGTTTGGCTTTAACTTGGGATCTTACTGCCTCAGCCTCCCAGTGTGCTGGATTACAGGTGTGTGCCACCATGCCTGGCTCTTTGTTTTTCTAATTAAAAGGAAATAAGCCTGTATTGACTTCGTAATTTAAAAAATTTAGCTGGGGATTTAGTTCAGTGGTTAGAGTGCTTGCCTAGCAAGTGCAAGGCTGTGAGTTTGATCCCCAGCACCAAAAAAAAAAAAAACTTTAACACTTTTCTGAAAGTTACTGGACTTTATTTTAGTCAACATGCTGCTAATTTTCTTTTTATGAAGAGTTTTATGAGTTAGACAACTTCTTTCTTTCCTTGTTCAGTACAAAATTAAAACTATACAAGATTTGGTGAGTTTGAAAGAACCAGATCGTCACAGTCTACTACACTTCCTTGAAGATGAAAAATATGAAGAAGTTATGGCTGTGCTTGGGAGTTTCCCATATGTGACCATGGACATAAAATCCCAGGGTAAGTGGGCGATCTCCCTGTTGAACACTGCTTCCCTTTGGGTAGAGTGGTCATTTATTCGACTCAAGATTCTCAGAACACTGCTTAGTAACATAACTTAAAATAGGCTTTGTAAAACTGTAGTTTTCTTGTCAGGTTGGCTGCAATAGGAAATGATAAATATATACTTAATCTTTTTGAGGAAACTAATATAGCCCTTTTATTTTTGTCACAATAGGATTAATTATGAGGACTTTTTTCTGTAGCTCCATGTTTAGGAATTTAACTTTTCAAAGAATGGAAGAGATTTCCAGATGTAATGAAAGAATAAGAGATATTTGAAATATATTATTAAAAGAAATAGCTGCTTACTAGTGAGTTTTTAAAGCCCCCAACCTACTTGTACTAAGCCTTAAATTACTATACTTTCTACCTTATTTCTTGTGTTTTTCTCACATTACTTCATGTCTATATCACATTTTATGAACTCCAGATTAATTTTCTATTTCCATAATTGCCCTGTGCCCATTTTAATAACTACATAATACTCTCTTAGGACACTGGCAGAATTACAGGTGATCTGCTCCATTCATCTACGTTTGTGGTATCATCCTAAGCTTTAGCATTCAGAGTCACTGTCATGAGAACATTCTTACAGGTACCCAGAATACAGGGACTTGTTAGGAGTGGGTTCTGTCTTGAAAGTCTCATCCTCTGGTTGAGGAAATAGGATTAAAAACGAGAACATATGCCACATGTTAATTGAGTGACACAGACATTGTGCCAAGTTTTCATGCGACAAATACTGAGTGTCGTGTCCAAGTCTTCTGGGTGCTGAAGCAGCAGTAAGGCAGTCTCTGCCTTATTGAGTTTGTATCCTGGTAGGAATTGAGAAGAGGTAAATGGCTACTTATGGTGGGTGTTTGATACAGGAAAATAGACAATACAATCTGATATATCAGTTTGCCTAGAATATAGGTTACTTGTAGTAAAACTTGGACCACTTTGGCAGGGATTTGGGATTTTCTTCTGGGTCCCTGAGATTTCAGACTTTAGAAACAACAATAATAAGCTACATTTAGAAAAACACTGATTTAAACAGAAAATGTTCAAATAAACATCTAGTTTGGGACTTAGAGGTAATTTTTGACATGATTGTAAAAAGCACATGCTTCTCAGAAAAATGTTAGACAATTTTTTTTTCTTTTTTATAAGAAGTTAAGAGTATTCTCTTTCACTGGGAAACAGTATCATGTGTTCCACTCCATAGCATCTTGTATAGTTTATATTCTTGCAGTGCTGTCTGTAGCTGTCTGTATACGTAATATGTGTGCTATAGTTTGAAGAAAAAATAGAAGACTCATAGAAGAAGGAAATGGACATTGCTTTATACTATGGTGGAGGCAGTGAATCTCTCCCTGCCTTTAATGTTGGAGGCTATATAGAATCTCTTGATAGGTCTTTTTATTTTAAAACATCAAGGGGCATGTAGACATCTATACAACAGTTATTTTATATGTATGTGCTGATCATGCTGGCAAAATGAAAAATGTAGTTGGATATGTGGCCCAGGCTTTATTTATTTTTATTTTATTTTATTTTTTTTGGTGCCAGGGATCGAACTCAGGGCCTTGTACTTGCAAGGAAGCACTCTAACACTGAGCTAAATCCCCGGGCCCAGGTTTTATTTTTTAATAATGGAAACTTCTAGAGTGAAGGGGTGCTGTATCGTTTGCTGATGTCCAGTTACTTTACACATCACAGCTGCTAGTGAAGTTAGCAACTATAGGTTGCTAGAGGCCATTATTTTCCAGTTCTAGATGCTTATTAGAGGCTAGAACACAGTGTGGCAATATAAATCTGTGTAAAACAGGCAGAGCAAACTTTGAAAAAAACTCTAGACAGAAATACATAGTGGAGAACATTAGTGTTATTTGAATAGAACATGTCTGATAAATTTTATTAATTTACTCTTTACTTAATTTTAAATTTTTTGGTAAACTTTTTGGGGATCTAAATGTGGTTTAAAAAATTATATAATTATAGAAATTTATTGTGCTTAATATTTATTGTAATTTTGTTTTGTTTCTTTTTGTTTTGTTTTTTGGTTTTTTTGTTTTTTGAGACAGGGTCTCGCTATGTAGTTCAGGCTGGCCTTGAGTTCACTGTGTAGCCCAGCCTGGCCTCAAACTTGGAGTGCTCCTCTTGCCTTTGCCTCCCGAGTACTGTGCAAAAATATTTTAAAAGTACTTTTTAATGTAAAACAGATATATTGAAGTTCTTTAAAAATTCTGTTTAAGGTGGTTTTTACAATATTAGTATTCATTATTTTATTCTGCCAAGCATTGATCATTTAGGTAAAATCTTTTGCATATATGCTTTACATAGAGTGCCAGAGCCCCATTTTTTTTTATTGCTAAGAGAGAAAGCTGTATTATGGTAGTTCTCACATTATATTGTGTTTTGAAAGACTTGGGCTTGAAACTCAGCAATGCTAGTATATCTGTTCTGTGAGTGGGCATTTTATTTTATTTCTGAACCTTGGTTTTTTCTTTAAATGGAAGTAATGATAATACTTTGCAGAGTCAATTTAAGGATTAAATCAGTTGTTGAAGTCATCTTACTGGAGAGTTCAACACAGTTAATTATTTTTAGTACATTTAAAATATGAGATGCATAAAATGAAATATGCTTCAAGTACCAGATTGATTTGGATTGATTTGCTTTTTGCATTGACATAGAACTTTATTTCTTTGCTGATTTTCCTTCCATCTTACAGTACTGGATGATGAAGACAGCAATAACATCACAGTAGGATCCCTGGTTACAGTGTTGGTTAAATTGACAAGACAAACAATGGCAGTAAGTAGTCTTTGTATTTTATGCTTTTAGAGTAATGTATCAAATTTTTATATATAGTTTTCTTAGGTTAAGTAGCTTCTCTAAGTCAAAACTGTTGTAATAAGGTCCCATTTTGCAAGTTCTGTTACCTGTTTTGAAATTTTAAATTAATTTTTATAAGACATAGTTTTCATAAGCACCAAAAAAACCCCTAAAAATAGATTAATTCTTCGTATGAAAATTATTAATTCTCTCTAAAATAAAACAATAAATAGGTTCTATGAGTATAGTTCTTAACCTGTGTACAGACTGCACTTTGAAGTTTAATTACTGGGATTTTTTGGGGGGGGTGCTGGGGATCGAGAAAGTGATGATAGAATTAGACTAGGGAATTGGCAACCTTTTTTTTTTTTCTGGAAAGGTTGAAATGGTAAATATTTTAGGTGTCTGAGTTCATCCAGTTTTTGTTACACCAACTGCACTCACAAATGGGCCTGGTTGTTCCTGTATCTTCTTGTTTAAAGAGTTAGTGGTGTGCCATAGTCCGCTGACCTCTGAGTTAGGTCATTTCTGTTGTAATAAAGTATTTTTGACTTTACAATGAATTTACACCTATCAGGTCATTGCATTTGTTATTTAAGTAGATTGTATTTTACAGAATATATTCATGCATTTTTCAGAATATATTCCAGACAGCCATGCTATACTTCAGAAAGTAACCAGCTGCATATTCACACATCTGCTAACCTTACTCCCCTTCTCTTAATTGTAGCCAGTTAAAAAAATGTAACTAGCTGGGTGTGGAGGCACATTCCTGAAATCTCAGTCTCTGGGAGGCAGATGCAGCAGAATTACAAGATTGAGCCCAGCCCAAGCAACATGTCAATTTAGTGACACACTGTCTCAGAAAATTAAAAAGGTTGAGGATGTAGCTCAGTGAGAAGGGCCTAGCTTCAACTGCCAGTACTGCCAAAAACAAACAAACAAAACAACCAGCTTAACTAATACACATTTTGGAAGATTTCTTTGTTCCTTGGAAAGATAAATATAGGCTGACAAATACTGTTTTTCTTCTTGCTACCTGTAGGAAGTGTTTGAAAAGGAGCAGTCCATCTGTGCTGCAGAAGAACAGCCTGCTGAAGATGGGGTAAAACTTGAGTTTTCTTAACCTATCTTTCCTGGTGAAACAAATTTTTTATTTACTTCTCTGATTGACTTATATTATTTTGGGAGAGTAATTCAGTTTATGAAAACATTTAGTTAAGCCATTCCCTTCTAAAAATTACTGTGATTTCCAACCTATTACTGCGATTTGCTAAGCGTGATGTGTATTATGATTTTACAGCAAAGTGATGCTAATAAGAACAAGACGAAAGGAGGGTGGCAACAGAAGAGTAAAGGACCCAAGAAAACTGCTAAATCAAAAAAAAAGAAGCCTTTGAAAAAAAAAGCTACACCTGTGACATTACCACAGTCAAAGCAACAGAAACAAAAGCAGGCAAATGGAGTAGTTGGGAGTGTGAGTTTACTTTTTATCATTGTTATTATCATTATTGAGGAATGATATTCCAAAATGTTCAAATCTTATGTGTGCATCTGTTGAAATTTTGCATATGTATATACTGATTAAACCCAAATCAAAATTGAACATCCCACTAGCATACTTGAAAACTCCCTTGGGCCCATTCTCAGTCAATAACTCCTCTATTCACCTCCTCATCTCTCTGTCTCCCATTATTTGGATTATATGTACCATAGATTAGTTTTGCCTATATCATATAAGTGAAATCATTTTCTGTCTGGTTGCTGTCATTCAACATTTTGTCCATGACATTTGAGGGACGGGTACTGGAGATTAAACCCAGGGCCTTTGCACTGAGCTACATTGCCAGCCTTTTTATTATTTTTAATTTTGAGACAAGTTTTTGCTAAGTTGCCCTAGCTGGACTTGAACTTTTCAGTCCTCTTGCCTCAGCCTCTAAGAGTGCTGGGATGGCAGGCCTGTGCCACCGCACAACATTCATCTTTTAGTATTGTTGTAGCAGTAGTTCATTCTGTGTGTGTTCATTTGTGTGTGTGTGTATTTCACTGAATGAAATACACACACATTATACCATACTTACACACTTATACTGTACCATAAATTATCACTGTTCTGTGAATACTGGACATTTGAGTTGTTTGTAATTTTTACCAAATATGAATAAAGGTACTGTGCTTATTCTTGTACATGGCATTCATTTTCCACCTAGTGGTGGACTGCCTTGTTGTAAGATAGGTTGTATTTAACTCATTGGAAGAACCTGTTTTTCAAAATTCTGTCATTTTACACTGTACAAGCAGAGCACGTTTGGTGGTGGTTCTGTATGATCACAAATACTTTTATTTTTGCCATTTCGTTGATTTGTAGTGGTATCACTTTGTGTGGTTGGTTTGTGTTTACCTGCTGCCTTAATGTTGAGTACCTTTTCATACACTTACTGTCCATTTGGTACCCTTTTTTCCTGTTAGGTTGTTTTCTTAAAGATTTGTTGGAGTTCTTTGTTTATTCTGGATATGAGTCCTTTAATTTTTCCTCTTATTAGTGGTAGCTTTTGATGATTCTTCATTTTATTGCAGTCCATTTTCATCAGTCTTTTTTATGGTTAATACTTTTTGTATTCTGCTTAAGAGATCTCAGCATACCCCAAGGACATGGAGGTATTTTTATGTTTCCTCTGGGAGCATCATTATTTTACATGTTACATTTTAGCTGTATGATCTGTCTCGAATTAATTTTCATGAATGGGGTGAGGTGTGGAATATGGGGCACTAATTCCAGCACTAAGTAATCCCTCCTCACTGAAATATGGTGGCACTTCATTGTACAACAGGTGACTGGCTATACAGTTTCTGTGTTGCTCTGTTTACTCTAGTGCATTTTAGTTGTTTATTCTTGTGCCAACACCATACTCTTGATCGTAGCTTTAGGTGAAGTCTCGAAATGTGGTAGTATGAAGTCTTCCAACTCTTATTAATTCAAAGTTGTCATAGATCTTTTAGATCTTTTGCATTTCTGGCTAAGTATTTAGAATAACTGACAATTTCCTTCAAAAAACCTGTTGGATTTATATTCATATTATATTGATTCTGTGATTCAGTATGAGGAAATTGACAAGTTAATACTGAGTCTTATTCATCATTATATGAGTGAATCTATGGTTTATCTTGATTAGTTTGGAGCTTCCTTAATTTTTCTCAGCAGTGTTTTGTAATAGTGGCAGAGGTATTGTACATCTTTCATTAGATTTACTGCTGTGTATTTGTTGCTTTTTTTGTTACTGTAAATTTTAAAAAATTATTCAGTGCTTTTGCTGGTGTATAGAAAAACAGTTGATTCTTAAGTTTTACCTTGTATGGAGTCTTAATGAATTGACAGTAATTCATTATACTGCATGTTATTATATTTTTCACGTGTGCAGTCATGCTGTGAATTAAGACACTTTTTTCTTTTTAAGATTTACATCCTTTCTGCCTTTTTGCTTTTCTCTGTTGCCTAGAGCTTTCATTTGTAATATTGATTAGAAATGATTACAATAGATGGCCTTGTCTTTTTTTTTTTAATGTTAGGAAGAAAGCAAACATTTAGCCAACTAAGTATGATTTTTGTAGATATATTTAAAGTATAAGATGTCTTCTCATTTATTCCCTATTTGCTGAGAATTTTTTTTTCCTGTTTTTTTGAGAGGGTCTCACTATGTAGTTCAGGCCATCCCTGAACTTACTATGTAGACCAGGCTGGCTTTGAACTTGCAGTGATCCTCATGCCTCAGCCTACCAAGTGTTAGGATTACAGGTGTGTGCCACCATGCCTGGCAAGGGAATTTTTTTAAAATCATGAGTGATGGTGAATTTTATTAAATATCTTTCCAGAATCTATTTGGTTGATCATTTGGCTTTTTTCTTTTTGTTAATGTGATGAATTATATTGGTGAATTTAAAAATTTTAAACTATCCTTGTATTCCTGGATCAAATCTCATTTGGTCATAACATATGATTCCTTTTTTTTTTTTTTTTTTGGTAATTTACTTGAATTTGGTAACTTTTTGTTTGGATTCTTCCATCTGTTTTCGTGAGAGAATATTGGTTTGTCATTCTCCTTTCATCTAATTTTTTACGTCTTGGATCACATTTCTTTTAACCTTAGTAAGCAAGCGAGGAGGTGTTCCCTTTTCTGGAAGAGTTTATATAACTTTGGGTTTCTTTCTTATTTGGAAAATTCTTTAGGGTAGCCATTTGGGCCTGGAGCTTTTAAAAGGCTTTAGTTTTAGAATCTGTTTCATTAACCCATATTCTCTTTTTTTGCTTTTCAGTTTTAGTAAATTTTGTTTTTCAAGGAATTTGTCTATTTCTTCATTATTGGTTGATTTTCATAGTTATAATATCCTATTATTTTTAATGTCTGTCAAATCCAGTTACATCTTTTTAAATTTTCAATATAATGATTTGTATTTCCTTTTTCTTGCATTCTTGGCTAGTGGTTTATCTTTTCAAAGGTACTTAGTAATCTTTTCATAGAATAACTTTTGGTTTTAAGTTTCTTTTATATACCTGTTTTCTATTTTTCTTACTTATGGTCAGTTACTTTTTTCTTTACATTTAATTTGCTGTGCTTTTTCTTGCTTCTTGAAATGAGCTAGTAAGTATTTTTCCAGGGAATTGACTTTCTTTACTGCATTATAACTTACAGAAAATGGTCTTAATCTTCCAAAGTAGTACTTTTCTATACATTACCCATTTCCTCTCCTTAAGTAAAATGTGCATGTAATTGATGTGTTTGAAAGCTGGTAGGGGTTGTGCTACTGTACAAATAGAAATATATTTTTATCTTATAAATTATGAAGAATGAATAAAATAACAGACATATGAGCCAAATAGTAAAATCTTTTTTCTAACTCTCATATCTTTATAAGTAAATAAGAATATTTATAATTTTCTAAAATTCTGTATAGTGAAATTTTCAGCACAAGCCACTTTAATTATGTTGACAATGTGTTAGTTTCAGAATGATAAATACATATTGCAATATTCAGAACTTTTGTGGTTTTTTTTTTTTTTTTAGGAAGCTGCAGTGAAGGAGGATGAAGAAGAAGTTTCTGACAAAGGCAGCGATTCTGAGGAAGAAGAAACCAATAGAGATTCTCAGAGTGAGAAGGATGATGGTAGTGACAGAGAGTCTGATAGAGAGCAAGATGAAAAACAGAACAAAGATGATGAAGCGGTAAGACTTAATAGGTTTAAATAATTGGAATTATATCTCTAATGATTTGGGGGGGGGTGTTTGTTTGGAGATGGGCTCTCGAGTGATTCTCATGCCTCAGCCCACAGACTGGGACTACTGGCATATGTTACCATGCCTGGCTGTTCTGGGTTTTGTTATTAGCAATTTCTTTGCTTGCTTGCATATATATATGCACAGAGTATTTATTTAACAGCTTTTTGTATTTTGTTACTTTGTTAAGAGTTTTTTGTTTTGTTTTATTTTGAGACAGAGTCTTGCTATGTAGTTTAGGTTGGCCTTGAACTCACTGTGGACCCCAGGCTGGCTTTGCCTCTTGAGTACTGGTATTATAGGTGTGCGACACCAGGCCCAGCACTTTTTTTTTTCCAGGAATTATAGGGTTTGCAAAGAAAGATTGTTTCAGGTACATATTGGAAATCTGGATCATTTGTTGTTTTGGGCTTTTTTTAAAAAATTTTATTTTAATGGTACATTTTAGATGTACATAGTGATAACATTCATCATAGGGGATTTGTACCTGTACATGACATATCTTGTTGCTTCTTTTTTTTCCCATTCCCCTCCCCTCACCCCCTCCTCCCTCCCTATCTACAAAAGCTTTGTTTCCATTTTTTCCTTCCATTTCTTATTTCTCTTGTCCTCTGTTCCATTCCTTCTCCTTTGTTCCCTTTCCCATTTGGACAGTTTTGGGGTTTTTTTGTTTGGTTGGGTTTTTTTGGTGGTCCTGGGGATGGAGCCCCAGGCCTTCACACTAAACTACTTCCCTATCTCCCCCTTTAAAAAAATTTTTTTTTTTTAATTTTGTGATAAGTCACTAAGTTGTCAGGCCAGGCTTGGACTTGTGATTCCCCCTGCCTGAGCCGCCCAGAGTGCTGGGATTACAGGTGCACACCATCATACCCAGCTTGGAAATCTTGATTTTCTGAAATGCTAGATAGAGTAGGACCTGGATGTGAGATGCTTACAGGGTGGTCTCCAGGAAGTTTTAATGTTGGGGATGGGAATTTGAGTAGGGAAAGAAAGGTGGACTATGAGACAGTAGTTACTTGCCAGGCCCTGTCACTGCTCTGAAGTTATGTTTAGCAGAGAGTCATTACTATGGATGGCAGTACTAGTTAGCATTATAGATTGTCACCTTAAGTTATGGGGTATGTAAAGTACAGAGTATAGAAAAGGCTCATGGAAAGACTGTGGAGAAGTATGTATCTGATCAAGAAATAATGGTCCCTAGAGACTCCCTGAAAATGAATATAAACTTGATCAGCTGTTTTTCTTCGTGTTGTTCTTTTTGACTGGGCTATTGATCTAAGTAAGAGTAAGCCTGTAGTTTGTGAGAGGAGAGACCTCCTGAACAGCCTCTGAGACAAAAGGAAAAGTTATAGATAGGAAGAAGCATAGATAGGAAGGCAAAAGGAAAAGTCATAGATAGGAAGAGGCATAGATAGGAAAGGGCACAGACTAAAGGTATAAGAATATTGTAATACATTCCTTGGAAATGGTAGAAGACAAGTATGGATGACTGTTTTTCCAAGTTGTTGGGCCTTGACTTTTTTTATACATTGAGAAGTAAAGTGATTGCCAGGAAATAAAAATCTATGAAAGAAATTACTTCTTCAGCTTTACTTTGAGAAAGAGGTTACATATTCCTGAGTATTTTAGTGTTCATAGAGGAGACTCTTAAGGCTTAATAGTCTAGTTTGTTCAGATGACCAAAAATAGATTTGTTCAGCCAACAAATAATTATTCATCATCTGTCCCCTCCCAAGTATTCTCTTAGCTGACAATGAATGCAAGCCAAATGTGAAGTAGTTTAGTGATAGGTAGGCTAGCGGGGTAGGCAGACTTATAAATAAACATTACGGCACATACAAGAGCAGTGCACATCTGTGCACTGAATAGTGACAGTACAACGGGAGGCATCAACTCCTGAGGCAGAGGGAAATTTGTGGTAGGCTTTTACTCAGGAGTTCATCCTTAAGGCTTTAGTTAGTACTGAAAGAAAATGAGTAGGAATTTGCCAGAGGAGAAAGGGAAGAACAAAAATCCAAATAGGGTTTAAGAGGAGTGAAATAGTTAATTTAAGAGAAGTGTAGGGTAGTTTGAAACAATGAGACTAAGAAGCACGAGGAAGAAAGCAGTGGCAGGAGACTGGAGCAGGAGGCCAGGGTTGGATCATAGACAGCTGTTGTGTCAAATCATGGACAGCTGTTGTACTCTGGGGTTTGGAGCACTGTAAGTTTGAGCTGGGAGATGATCAGATTTGTGGAAATGAACTTGTTCTAACCCTAAGTAGTTAATTGCATTGTCAAGAATAATAGCTAGAAACTCCTTGAAATGATCAAAAACATACCAGATTTCAAATATTTTTATTTTTTCTTTACTAGGAATGGCAAGAATTACAACAAAGTATACAGCGAAAGGAGAGAGCTCTCTTGGAAACCAAATCCAAGATAACACATCCTGTATATAGTCTTTATTTTCCTGAGGTGAGTTACTCTCAGCCTAGTATTCTCCTTATTCCATTCACTTTCTTCTTGGATATTTCTCTTTGGACCTAAGTGTTCTGTGGTGTGCACTAGTATTAAATATGATCTAGATCACCTTTTTTAAAAGGGTATATTGTAATATGAATTATTTTTAGTGAGTATGTTGTTTAAAGGGGGGATAGAATTTCTGTGGTTTCTTGGGCTTCTTTTTGTGCTCATATCTTTGAATGTTGTGCTTAATGGTTATTTCTCGTTAACAAGGCAGGGGGTTTTTGTCAGAGAAATGTATTATTTCATCTTGCCTTGATTGGTAGGAATCTCTCACCCTCCAGGTTTAAATAAGATAAAAGGAGATATTCCCTCTGAGCTGCTAGTCTTGCTCTGAGCACAGTAAAATTGCCCCAGTCTGCAAGGATGGTTGAGGAACAAGCTGTACTTTTGGCCCTGAACAGACATTAGTAAGAGCTGACCACTTCAGGAGAGAGCATTATAGCACTTTTCGCTCCCTTGTTTTGTTTTGTGATTATAGCTGCTCCTTGCTAATCTTTGTTATTTCTGTTTCAAATTAGTTTGAGATTCCCTTGATATTGTGTTTCTGAGGATGATTCTGCCTGTGGAACAGAAGTCAAGAACTGCTACCCCCAGTTCAGGGGGACTGCTCCAAAGACTCTCACAGCTTTTCCATGGAGCATTCTGCTCACTGTTCATGATTGACTGGTGATTTCATGTATAAATCTTTGTGCTTGAGAATGTCAGTCCAGAGATGCTAGGGACTGCTGAAGGCAAACTCCTAAATAATTTGGCTCTAATAAGTGAGTGGCTCTGCATGGAGTTGTTTTGACTTGGAGAGAAGTCTGCCCAGGATTCCATCTTAATGCACACTCTGATCTTCTGGCAGGTCCTCAGCTTTAGCCTACCTGTTAGAGACATTTTGTCCATTACAGATGCAGTCAGCCAACACCAAGCATCCTGAAGCCAAGCAAATAAATTCCCCTCATTGATTGGTTTGAAAAGTGCTGTGCGATGCTGTGAGCTGCATAACTTATCCGTATATGGGCAGTTTTCTTTTCTTTCTTTCTTTATTTAGGTGGTGGGGATCGCACTCAGGACCTTGTGCTTGCTAGGCAAGCGCTTTACCACTTGAGCTAAATCCCTAGCCCCCAGGCAGTTTTATTTTAGACCTTGCTTAATTGATAAGTGAAATATTATTCATTCACTCCCTTAGAATGTTTTATTAGCAAAAAATGTCTTTTTTTTCCTACTGTAATCTTCAGTTTTATGGTAAATATCCTAAATATCACATATCACATATAATTTATTTAGGATCTTCCTGACATCTACCTGTCTGCCTTCTCATAATATATAATGCATTAAGAGTGGTTGGGAATCTCACATGATAGAAAAATAAATTTTTTAAAAAATACCAAATAACTCATACAGTGTCTGTTTCAGTTTTCTAAGACGGGCATTAAAGAATCTAGGCACAGATGCAGTACCATTGGCATAAATGTCATTTAATGCACTTTATAATTCATACTTCATAATACATACATATGTGTATTATCTCAGTTCATCTTCACAGTGTGGCCAGAAGTAGGCATGCATCATTTAATGGAGAAGGAAAGCTATGTTTATCTATGATACATTTATATTCTTTTTGGGATGAGGCCCATACTGACCTTGAACTCGTGATTCTCCCACCTCAGCTTTCTGAGTAACTGGGATTACATGTGTGTAACCAGCCAGAAATCTAGATATAGAGAGGTAAAATAATCCAGGTTTGTGTGGCTTTAAAGCAAGCACTGGTAATATACAGCCTGCAGGCAAAACATAGCTCCTACCTGTTTTATAAAATGAGAGTTTATTGTAAAGTCTTACTAGAACACAGCCCTATTCATTCTTTTCATGCTGCAACAGCAGATTCATGTAGCTATAATTACTCGAGAGACTCTTTGACCTACAGAATCCAGGTTTTAACATTCCATTTTGAGATCATTGTTTTTATACACTGTGTGTGCAAAACACATAGACAAATATATTTACAAATATCCCTCTTATGGTCATCCTAACCCTCAGGTTAAGCAAAATTAAATTTTCTTATTAGTTGCTCCTCACATCATCATGCAGTTGTGATTTATTATTAGACTTATTAATCTTGCAATGGTTTTTATCTTCAGGTATTTAAACAGAAGAGCTTTTAGTTGAATTTAGTGTCGCATTTTGAAAAGGGTAACAAACCATTTCTTATGGTTATAATAAAATAGAAAGTGCCACAGGTTTGGTATAAAGACACAAACAGTTTCCTAAAGCTGGAGTTTCAATAGGGCTTTTTTTTTTTGTTTTGGAAAGTTGAATTTAGTGCTATTTCAATTAAATGAATATTTAGAACATTCTAGTTTTCTTTTAGCTTCAGAACATTTGCTTTTGAAACATTTTTCTTTAAATCACCTTTGAAAGATACCTTCTCTACCCCATTCTTGAAACAGGTGATACTAAGCAGATGACTAAATAGTTGCTGACATGAGCTATGATGGCTGCTGAGCACACTGAGGTTTTGTGCTTCCAGACTGGTTGGCTTTCTACACTTCTTTAGAAAATACTTTTCTGCCACTTTTGTTATTTCACCCTGCTGTCATTGTGCAGTCTGGTGGCAGCTTCTTTACCCCACTCTTTTTCTGTTTCTGATGTCTTTGAAATTCAGCTAGAAATGTGAAGCTTATTTATATGTACAAAGAAAGATGTACATAGACCTTTAGAATATGAGATACTTGAAAGAGTATAAAATGTTTTGATGTATTGGTTTTTTATTTGGCTACCGAAGTCTCTTCCACTCCCATTTTGTGGCTTTTGCTTGTTACTAGGTAAAATAACTTAAGATTATTTGCTGTGCCAGCAGTCGCCAACATTTTTGATAGCAGGAACTGGTTTCGTGGAAGATAGTTTTTTTCCTGGATGGGTGAGGTTGGGGGTGGTGGTATTGGGATGATTCAAGCACATTACATTTATTATGTGTTTCATTTTATATGTAATAACGAAATAATTATACAATTTACCATAATGCAGAATCAGTGGGCGCCCTGAGCTTGTTTTCCTGCAACTAGGCAGTGCAATCTAGGCGTGATGGGAGACAGTGTTACCCAAAGTGTGTTGCTTATGTCCACTCTACTCCGCAATCTCATTTTAGTTGCTGTCACTGCAGAAAATCCTGCTTCACAAAGACAGGATGTTGGAAATGGAAGCAGGCTTTTCAGTGCTTTTCTGGCAGTATCAGGATATTCTGCCTTGATTTTAATCCAGAATGTATAGTGATTTGAAGTTGTGTCAAACATACTTTCAAGTCCACCATCAATTGCAATCTGAAGCAGCTGGTCCTCTTCTAGCATAGACAAAGTCTGTTCACCTCACCTATTCACAAATGGACCAAGGATCATTTCCTTCTCAGTTGGGGGAATCTTTTGTGATCGGGAGGTAATGCTCAAACTCTTCTGAAAGCTGAGATAGATGACCATGTTCCAGCTAGGAGACAGTGTCTTTCAAAATCCCTACTAATGTTTGAAACATGTCAAAAATTCCATTGTTTACTTGTCACTCCTACATCAGTTTGGTTTTGAATGCAGCCTCTTTATCTGCTGACTTGAATACAGTTGTCATTCTCCCTTGAAGTGAAAGATTGAGTTTGTTTAGCAGATTGAATATGTCACACAGATAAGCAAGTTTTACAGCCCGTTCTGTGTCACTGAAATGTGCTTGCACTGGAGGCTGTTTTTCTAAAAGAGATCTGTGGAGTGGCTTTTGTCACTGTAGCCAGTGATCTACCTTTAGAAAGCCACTTCACTTCCATGGATAAGAGAAGATAAGTTTGTTCTGTGTCCATCTCACGGAGCTACACAAAAGAATGTGAGTTAAGGGCATTAGTGTGGTTGATAGATTTACTCACATTCTGCAGAACCTGTTTTGGTTTAGGTAGTATTAGGGTTAAGGTTAGGCTTTCTAAAGGTTGATGACTGGTCAGAGTTTTTGAGTCACAAGAGCCACTCCAGAGATCTCTCTTAGAAAAATGGCCACCACCGGAAGGACATTTCAGTCACACAGAGTGAGCTGGCAAACTTCCAATAGAATAATGCTGGCTCTTCTACCTAGTGTGGACTCATATTCAGTAGAGACCCCTTTGACTGAAGTAATGAAACCAGAAAGCTGTTCAGTCATGGCAGCTGTTCTGTCTGTGCATATACTGACACAAAATGACCATTTCAGTTTTCCTAATATGTAATCATTCAAAGACTTGAATAGTTCTGCAGCTGTCATATTGGTTGGCAGCAAAAGTCCATGTTCTGGTAAGCAGTATTATCACACAAAAAGAAGCATTGTTACCTTGTTGTCAACACTGGTAGACTTATCAACGTGGATTGCTTACCACAGTGACTTGTTAATCATCTCTAAAAATTGTGCCCCAATATCCTCTGCTAGTTCATCAGTTTGTCTAGTTATGGTCCAAGAGAGGAACACGTGCCACTTTTTGAGACGCAGCTCTCTTAAAAGTGAATGACTGATGTCCTCAGCAGCAGGCAGGATCAGGTCCTCATCAGAAATAAAGGGCTTCTTAGCTTTAGCTGTCAGTGAGCCACTGGGAATGATGCTGTCAGTGCAAGCACATCTGATGAAGTGGCAGCCTTCGATAACTACTTCTGTTCTTTGTATTCCTTTTTTTCTTTTGAAATACACCGGAGGCTTGTCTTTTACTGTGGGGTGCTTGGTCTCTGTGTTGCAAAGCAATGTTGAAGATTTCAGAGCTTTATTAGATCACCGATTGCCCCATTTTTATTATACAAAGCAGACTTGGAGAATGTGAATCACCTGTTGCAGTGAATCCATAATTTAAGCAGGGCTTTTGATATTTTCTTTTGAGTGCAGCTTTTTGTTGTTGTTGTTGTTGTTGTTGGCAGTTTTAAAGTCTTCTGCTGTATCATCATTCGGTCTTTTCCCTTTTCAAAGAAGCTCTCCAAATGAGGTGCGGTGGTATACACCTATAATCCCAGCACTCAGGAGGCTGATGCAGTAGGATCACCATGAGTTCGAGGCTAGCCTGGGCCAGTCTGAACTATATAGCAAGACTATGTCTTAAAACAAACAAACAAAAAAACTGGAAACTGTCCAGTGACATTTGTGTTTTACTTGTTTTTGGCTGGAGTTAGCTTGTAGGCTTACCAAATACTATGACTAAGACAAGCATGCAGGATGGGAAAGAGGTGAGGACAGAAGTGGTAAATAAAATGAATGGGCCACGTGTAAATTAAAGTGTCACATTCTGGTGTAAAGCCTGCCAGCAGACACACCTTAATTGTCACTTGCCACTCACCGAATAGGGTTTTGATATGCGTCTGCAAGCAGTTGGTTTATTATGGGGTCTATGCAGTCAGACCTTTCTGCTAATGTCCATCTGTATTTACAGCTGCTTCCAGTGCTAGCATCACTGCCACAGCTCTACCACAGATCTTCAGGCATTAGATTATCTTAAAGAGTGGGCAACCTACTTCCCATATATACACAGTTCACAATAGAGATTGTGCTCCTATGAGAATCTAATGTTGCCACTGACCTGACAGGAGGCGGAACTTAGGCTGTAATGTGAAAGATGGGGACTGACCTTAAATATAGATGAGACTTAACTTGCTTGTCTGCCACTCACCTCCTGCTGCTTCATGGCCTGGGTTTGGGAACCCCTGTACTCTATGATATTGTAGTAAATTGTGTTGCTTTCTTTTTTAGACTATCTTTTGTCATTTAAAGTAAATTGAATTTTTAATACCCAGATCCATGAATAAGCTTTAAGGAATCGTTGAGACTCCCAAAATTTCATGCAAAAGTATTTCGGGAGCAAGGACTGGATATACAAATAGTATAATTAAACAGGTTATTTATTCAGTATGTATTCCTTGAACTGGGTGCTATGTCAGTGCTGAGGATGTAGCAATGAACAAAATAAAGATAGCATTTCTAAAATAAGACAAGCCAAAACTTTTTCTCTAGTTCTATTTATACTCTAATTTTTTTTTTATTTTTTATTTTCTTTTTTTTTTTTACTTTCCAGGAGAAACAAGAATGGTGGTGGCTTTATATTGCAGATAGGAAAGAACAGACATTAATATCTATGCCGTATCATGTGTGTACACTAAAAGAAACAGAAGAGGTAATTACTCAATATTTCTCTTCTTGTCAGTATACAGCATCATGTTGCTTCATAAAATCTTTTTTTAAATATCACTTTATCATATTTGGCTCATTGCATTCTATTTGTTGTGACATATTTTTAAACCGTTCTCTGATGTTTGGAGGTGTGTGTTTATTGGAAATTTCTAAAGAATTGTTAAAGGAAGGCAACTTGGTCAGTCTTAAACAACTTAGTAGTATATTTTTGGCAGTTTTCATTTCTGTTCTTTAAGAACATGTACGTTTTTTCCTCTTCTCCAGAATTTTATATTTTATTAAAAATTTGTGATTTTTGTCTTCATTAGGTTAATGCTAAGTATTATCTCTTTAAAAATCTAAGAATTGACGATTTAGATTTTTAGAGTGGAAGTTTTGATTAGGTGGCATTGTCCCCTATTAATGACATCAAAGTAGCATTGTGATGACCTTTTTTTTTCTTTTACCCATGGAACTGCATTCTGCTTTCTCTTTTTCTTTTTGATTTCTTTTACGTGTTACCTTTTCTGGAAAAAAGGTTTTATCATCCTGGACTTGGACAAGAGCAAGACTTGAATTTTAAGATAGTTCTAGACATTTTGGTTTTTAGTATCAAAAATTTTTTTTACAGTGAAGTGGTAAACGTGTGAAATAGTTTGGTGTTGCTTAGTGCTTAAAGGTAGAGCCAACTTATCTGAAGCAGTTTTTTTTTTTAACTTAAATTTTACCTGGTTTTGAACAGGTAATGCATTCACCTGAAAATTTCAGAGGTTATAAAAGTACATAAAGTGAAACATCTTCCATCTGTGTTTCCCAGTCACCCTTTCCTCTCCCTGGAGATCATCAGTGTTATCAAGTTTTTTGTATTCTTCATGTGATATTGTATGTAAATTCTAAGTTACATACATTGTTATTTCTCCCTAAATTTTTGCACTTTTCCTTTTTCTTCCAGTAATATAACTTAGACATGTGTTTCTTTTTCCTTCCTAATAAGCACAATTATTTCACTCAAGAAATTTCTCATCAATAAGGTACTGTGTTAGTTACTGTTCTTGTTGCTGAGACAAAATACCTGACACCGAAAGTTAAAGCAGGAAAGGTTTATTTAGCTCACAGTTTTGTTTTTTTTTTTTTTTTTTATGGTGCCGGGGATCGAACTTAGGACCTTGTGCTTCCTATGCAAGCACTCTAATCACTGAGCTAAATCCCCAGCCCCTAGCTCACAGTTTGTAGACGTTTCAGTCCATTATTGGCTGGCTGCAAGGCAGGGGGGATGACAGAGGGACATCACAGAGGAGAAATGTTTCATGGCAGCCAGAAGGTGGCAAAGCAAGTGCAAGAGCCCTTAACAGCTTCTTTCTGCCCCTTTTATATTCTATCTAGGCTACCGGGTTTAGGGCGGTGCTAAACTGTCAGTGGACTGATTAGTAATCACCTGTCCTTAATCCTAGTACTCTTAATCCTAGTATTGCATTATGAATCAATCACACACTCTAGCCACCTCTGCAAAAGCCCCACCTATGACCTCATGAGGCTTTGGGAGGAAATCTAGACACAAGCCATAACAGGTACTATCCAGATATGCAGTCTGTATCCAGATTTCCTCAAATATTCCACTAATATCCATTACAATTTTTTGTTTTCCTTCTAAATTCAGGATCTAGTCAAGGATCACACTTTGCATTTTGTTTATTAATCCTCTGCTTTTAATCATTCATGTCTTTGACATTTTTCAAGAGTGTAGGCAAGATATTTTGTAGAGGGTTAATATGAATTTGTCTCCTTGGTTAGTCATTATATTCACCTTAAATTTTTTTGCATGCATCCTGTACTGCTGAGGTACATAGTGCATAACATCACAGCACATTATATCAGTCTCTTATCTGTGGGATGATATTTGGACCATGTATGAATGTTCCCTCACAGTCTTTTACCCAGTCATTTTAGCATACATTCATTGATAATTCTTGTCTAAATCAGTTTTTACTCTGTTCATTGTGTTCAGTGTAATTTCAGTTTTCTATTTAAGAGTGAATCCTGATACCTTCAGTGTGTTCAAGTCATATTTCTTTTTGTGTCTATTTGAGACCATTGTTCATTTTTGTTGAGTCTTTTAAATTGGTTTGGGATTTTTTTTTAATGTGAAGAAATCAACCCTTTCTAATATGGGTTGCAAATATCTCTCCCTAGTTTGTTTTCCTAGAATGATTGCTTCTAACCAGAAACAATAGGGTGGATATGGCTGAGTAGTAGAATTACCAGTACCACAAATGGGGAAGGGGGCCTAGAAATATAAATACTTATCTTTTTATCAGTTGTCTTTTTTTGCAATGTGATTTAAAAGTTTTATAGCATCTAGGTTTGTGTTAGGAAAGCCAAACTAAAATTTAAAATTCTTCCATGATTTTTAAAATTATTTTAATGGCCTCTTTTAATATATAATCTTGGCTACAAACTTTTGGATATTGGAGGCAAGTCACTTGAGCATCCAAATGTCATTTTAAAAATGTATTCTTCTCCCAAGTGGAAGTAAAACTTGTAAGAGTTTGTTACTTTTTGTACTTGAAGTTTGTGATGTGTTGGGGAAGTAAAATACCTTCTTGACCTTTGACAGCATTGAATATTTATCCTAGAAATAAAATTTGGCAAGAATTTTCTCCTGTTTAGTGAAGCCTATTATTGTATTAATTTCAGTCTTTTATTTATTTCTATTTTATATTTAATTTCTTGAAGTCATCTGGATGATGGTTAACCTAGAACTTGGTGACTTTGTTCTTTGTTGAATTGTGGAGATGCAGATTAACCCCATCAGTTCTTAAGTTGGTTTACTTTTTACATAGTGTCACATATGTATGTCTGTTGTTGTTTGGACTTCCTTAACATTTCTTAGGACTTGGAGTATCATCTGGGTAAACATCTGGCTATTAAAGCACTTTGGCCAAGGAATTTTAAGTGTATGCCATTGTTTCCTTCACAAGATACAAATTTTTAAGTGCTGATTTTTACCTTGTAGGTAGAACTCAAGTTTCCTGCACCAGGCAAGCCTGGAAATTATCAGTATACAGTGTTTCTGAGGTCAGACTCCTATATGGGCTTGGATCAGATTAAACCGTTAAAGGTAAGAATGACTCTTCAGTGGATATAGTATCCTATGTAGTGAGTGAGTAAATATAAAGGAAGCATTTCTGGTTTTGAAATGTACAAAAATGGAAGGAAAAACAAATCATTTCATAACTTTTTCAATAGCAAACTTTAAGTTACTGATTTTAAGGAGTATAAGAACTGTGACTATAAATTATTTTAATGTGTTAACATATATAACGTTCTGTAACTTATAGCATCTCACCAAATAGACTCTGTTTTCTTGAAAACAAAACAAACAAACAAAAACAAACCCAAAAACCAGATTTGGTGGCACATGCTTGTGATCTCAGCACTTGGGAGGCTGAGGCAGGAGGATCACCGTGAGTTCAAGGACAAGCACATAGATTTTTACCACCAATTCTATTGGAGCAGTTTATTATTTAAATAGTAATAAATATTACACTAATTGAAGTGTTTATTTACTTACTAATTTCTGGAACTAGTTTTTTAATCACCTCATAACATGTACTTTCCTTTGTCATTTGAGGCACACTCCTATCAGTGTTTGTCATTTACTTGAAGTTTTTATAAAACACATTCTGTTATATTAAAGAGATTGTGCTAAACAATTGTTGCACTATAGAGAATAATGGGGGGCCACTAAAAATGAACCTCTTTTTTCCCATTAGAGCTCCATATTTCTTTTGTTGGCTATAGAATTTTATAAGTCCGGAGGCTACAAAATGTGTCTTTGAAGTCATACTTAATTACTTCTTCTTTCAGGGGAAGACTTCTGTTAAGATTCTTCCTTAAGAATCACAATTATATAAATAAGCCTGCTATAAATAGGGAAGGGGGGAGCAGAAGTAAGGGGTGGGGAAGGGGGGGGAACCAAGATACATCATGTACAGGTACAAAATAATCATGATGAATGTGACCATTATGTATACGGTGTACCAGTACATACTCTTGGTTAAAAAAAAAAAATCACGATTATTAGTCTTTTGTGCTACAAAAATACCTTCACAAATAGTGTAACTTCTATGAACTTAAGATATCGAACTATTTTAGAAATTTAACTACATTTATATGTTTATAGATTTACTCACAGGATGAAGTGTCTATTCTAAATGAATGTGTTGAATCTAGAGTTGCATCCATAAAAATCCATTTCTTTATAATTGCAGCGATGAAAGGAAAGCTTTTCTTTACTAGATATGTAGTCTGTTATTCCTTCCTAAATATCTGATGTCTATGTTTAATTTTTCTTTATAGTTGGAAGTTCATGAGGCCAAGCCTGTGCCTGAAAATCACCCACAGTGGGATACAGCAATAGAGGGCGATGAAGATCAGGAAGACAGCGAGGGCTTTGAAGATAGCTTTGAGGAAGAAGAAGAGGAAGAGGAAGATGGTGACTAAGCAGTGCTGTGAGGGGACCGCAGTGTTTGCATGTATTTGCAAACTTTTGTTGTTTTGGAAGTGTATAATAAACCAGAAACAGTGCAGAACCGATGTTGAAGGAAGTGTTAGTTTTTTACTAGAAATGGGTGCATAAAATAGGCAGTTGGTTGTGCCTTGGAACAATCTGAAAAATGCTTAAGGCCTGTTAAAGCCTTTCACGTATGGGATGGTGCATTTATTTCATCTGCACATGATAATAAATCCTTTGTTATTATAACTGTCCAGAAGTGTGGGCTGTGTATTATCTGATCAGTTTATGGTCCCAGTAAAAGTTAAGGTACATGAAAAACAGTCTATAAATGAGTAACGTTTCTTTATTCAGCTTTAGTTTTAGTAAACATTAAAGTATAATAAAAATCAAAATTGTGTTTTAATAACATCTGCTCATTTTTAACCTCTTGATAAACTCTGTTTTTCATTTATTGATATTTTGCAGGTGATGAGACAGCTCATACATGAATTCAAACCTTTCGCTTTCACCTATTTTGGTGATTAGTTGGGATTCTCTCACATTCCACATGATACAGAGGGGAGCATTTTGGCATTTTCCTTTCTTAATTGCCCAGTTATCAGACAGATTCTAAAGATGGCTTTTAATACTTAAAACAGTTTGAAGCCTCTTTTTTAGCAGATCAACATGGGATCTTATTCTTTTGATAAACTGCAGGTCTGAAATGATTGTGGGACCATATATTCTCTAATGTTGATGGTTTATGTTATTAAACCTTTTTTAAAAGTTTCACTATAAAAGCTGAACTACACTCTTAGCTTTTAATCTACCTATCAGAAGCCTTTTAAGGAAAATAAATACAACACGCAAAGAAGGCATTTTTTGTATTCATTTTGAACTCCTGTCAATAAAATAGAAGTTTGACTCATTTTACATTTGTAATTGTGTGTTTTTACTTCCAGAGAAAGGACATAAGTAGGATCATCCATTCTTTTATTTTTCAACTAATAAGTACAGTAGAACCTTGCTTCACAAATGCTTTTGTTTGCAAACAATTTGGTTTGCAAACAGAAGCATTTGACAAAGTTTTGTTTTTGTTTGCAAACTTTTCATCAGGTGGCAAACACGACCATGGCCGTCTTTCCCACACAAATCCAAACATAGCCATCTTCTCCCAAATTATAGAACAAATTAAGTTTGGGAGCTAGCACTACTATAACACACTGTACATCAGTGCTGAAGTGATTGCTATCTCGATACTGTAGGAAAAGCCATGAGTGAGAGGGATTTCTCCCTCACAGAACAACCAGAAGGGTAATGCTTAATATAAAGAGTAGAAATGTGTACATGCTGAATCACTGAGGTACAAAGAATATTTTTATTACTAGATACGAAGGAAACATGTTATAAGATTGACTTGTAATAATCTTACCAAAATCCCCACGGGCCAAAGTACTGTTGGAATACTAACTTGTAACCTTTTTTATTTAAAAGGTTGCTATTCTCCATGCAGAATTACCATTGGTATTTTGTTACTACAAAATAAAATTTGGAAATTACCAAAAATATGAAATTTTTTGGTTCTGAATTTAGGATATAATGCTTCTAATCAAATGGTCAAAGATGTTTTTACATTGGAACTTTGATCACTGGTTTAGTAAGAATGATTTCTTGGCAGGCAGGAGGCTGTGCCACTGAGAATTTGTTTCATTTTACCAGAGGATGGGTTTGCTTTTCAAATCAAGTCGTGCTGTGAAGCTTCCAGTAGCTGTCACGGCATCCTAGTCATGACAGTGTGACAGGGGCAAGCCCCTTTGTGCAAAGTAAAGGAGAGAGGTGAAAGGAAGCATGTGACATAAGGTCAAGGAACTGAGCAGGCAAGAGGATGTGTAATATTTGCATTTCCTAGTTTTCTTGAAACATAATTTCCAAGGAAAGTATTTCTTCTCTAGTGGCTGTTTTGCTTTAAAGAGTCTTTACGAAGTTCACTGAAGCAACTTGCTTCTCTCTGGTTTTAATAATTGTCTACAAAGGAGAATTTCACAACCTGATAATTCACCACAGTTCTTACAAAACAGAATCACCTCAACTTTAGAAAGTTGGACCAGTCTGTTTTCCTTCTCCCATTATGTGATGTGTATGAACATCCCCCAGCCAAAAAGACCCCCAGATTTCCTCTAGTGAACACCTTAGGTAGCCTCCTCCTGTACTGCAGAAGTCAAAGAACATGGTTCTCATTTCTCCACTAAGTCACCAAACTCCACATCCCCTATTTTCTCTGGAATGACATTAATAATTTACCCTGATTTGCATTTAATCTAATGGAAACAGTGAAGCTTCATTTTGCTTTCTATCAAAAAACAGTGACATTTTGTCAACAGAGTAGATGAGTATATAGATGAAACAGTACAGTGCATATATACAGACAGTGAAATTGGTTATTTTTAAATAATGTAGTATTTACCTCTTTAAATTGCTTAATTACGTATTAAAATATAGCCTTCCATGAGACTTTTGTTACCACCATTGAAAGCATAACAGGTTTGAGTGCTAGCGTTATAAAACTTGATTGAAGCCCCATCGAGTTTCCCATGTGGCAATCTCAGTGTGAGAGTTAGATGTTCATGTCCTCTTTGCATTTCTTAATTTTTGAGTTTTTGTAATTGAGCATGTTGAACAAGGATTTTTGCACAGAACAGTACCTTGTGCTCTGCTGTTTCTCCCATCTTGCACTCCAGCTGGACTGGGCCACTGTGTGGCAGGAAGCAGAAGAACACAGGTGCCAACAGCTGATGTGGGAACGAGGAGAGGGTGCTGAGGATGTAAAGGGCACTTTTTTTTTTGATGCTGGGGATCGAACTCAGGCCCTTGTGCTTGCTAGGCAAGCGCTCTAACCACTGAGCTAAATCCCCAACCCCTGAGCACGTTATTCTTGACCACAACATTTGTTCACGTACTTGATTCAGCCAGTCCAACCCATATAGCGGAGGGTTTTTTTTTTTTTTAGTAGCAATTCGTATTTCAAGTGTAATTCAATGTCTTTTTTTTTTTCAGCAATTGTTCATCACATTTATGAAGTCCCTGTGTGCACCACTCTGAGATTAGCACGGCTATCAAGATAAAATTCTTGTTAAGAGCTCTCAGGTAGTCAAGCAGATGTGTGGCAATCTATTTCTGTCCACTTATCTGGGCTAGTGGGGGTTGTTTGAAACACCCCCCCCCAATGTCTCCACTTTAGGCAGAGGAATTTTTTTTAGGGACTTGCTGTTTAATTTATTTGCTGTCTTTGCCCCTCGAGATAGGAAAATCTTATTCTTTGTTATGCTTCTTTAAAGCATTTTTCCCTTATGTTCTGATCAATTCCATGAAATCCTCCGTTTAGTCTGCCTTAAAGTGAAGCAAATACTGGTGACCCCTAAGGTGATACTTTACCAGTTGTGTAGTCACTAGTCCGAGTATGTCTCACGAAGGTAGCACATTTAAACTAAACACTAGGGCTGTGTTGCAAAACTTAAAGATTTGATCGTGTACATTTTCCTGTTACTGAGCTAAAAACCTAAATAACAGCAGTCACTTGCATGTTTTAGGGCTGTGGTTTCAGGCAGGGGTGTGTACATCCTGGGAGTATGCAGATGAGTAATCCATTGAGAAAATGTTAAAATGATTATTTGTATTTAATCTCATCCTTTTAAATTTCTATTTTTATGTGTTTTATAATGTACATAATATATTGTACACTTGTACACTTATATAATTTATAAATAAATATTACATTTATTGGTGCATTATATTTTTTCTGATTTGAGTGCATGATCAAAAACATCTGGACACCACTGCTTTGTGGTATTGATGGGTTGACATTTAAGCTAAACCAAAGGTTTGGACTTTTGGACAAAAATGTACTCTGCTGGAGTCAAAGTTGACTTTCATTGTGTCCAGCGGTATTGATGCCCCCAATAGCAAAATGATATCCTTGAGATGAAGCTGAGTAGGTTTGCTGCTGTGGGTAGCGGGCGCCCATTGTCTATGGAATGGAAGTGCTGGGGGCGGGGGGCTCCTTAGGTCCTTGGAGAAGGGCTTCAGCTCTGTCAGTGGGCCGTGCAGTCAGTAGTTAGCTGCTGCGAGTTAAGGGTGAGTGTGAGGACTCTGCTCGCCAGCACGTTTGTTCAGCATGAATTTGTTAGCCTCGTGCATAGAGGGAGCTGTGTTCCTCTCATCTTTTTGGACACCTGACGTTTCCACTTTAAAACCTGAGCAGACTGACTAACTTCACATAGTTCCCTGTTTTTTCCACCCTGGTTCCAGTAGAGGGCGTTAGGACTTTTTTTTTGAAGAAAGAATGGTTTAGTCTGGGACTAAGAAGTTAAAGAAATGCTTTCTAATTTATTTTTATCTGCAGCTTCTAGAATTACTCCCCCCCAAATTGTCTTTCTTACACAAGTCTTTAATACATTAAGTATACTTCGAGGTTTTCTGTCTGGAAACATTAAGTCCCTTTGCAACAAAATCTAGGAGACAATCTGTATTATTTATTGTGCTAGAACTATATTAGAGTGAGAGAATTGACCAGTCAGGTAGGACACAGAAATTCTTTCACAATATTTAATTTTTGTCCCATAGTGTGAACTGTGAAGAGTCTGAGAATTTTTTACTCTACATGCAAGCTAGCAAGTTAACTTGCCAGCATCACGGGTAGCAGGTCAGCCATGCCACAGGCCAGAGGCATCTGGCTCCATGAGCCTCAAATGCCCACTGCACTGTCGTCCAGACTCAAACTAGGTGATATGGGGTTGTGCTGGGGGATGCTGCATGTACAATGGATTCACATCACAGCTGAGAACTGAGCTTGGGAATCCTAACCCTCTAAAGGGTCTGCTAGCAAACCTGTTCGATCTTTATCATCCCGACAGCAGAGAACTCCACCCTCTTCCTGAGGGGGCAACAACCTGCCCTCCAAGGCCGTTGGCTACACAAACATCTTAGCTAAGATAGTCTAGAGCTTGTGTGCCTCTGCTCATGGTCTACAGACAGGTGAGGAAACCAAGGAAGATGGTCTCTCTGCATTTGGAATTCACTACATATGAAGTACCTCTATTTACAAAGAGGCATAGAGCACTTATTTCCAAAGGGAATGAGTTCTTACAATTAGGACCAATGAGGCCATCTTCTTTGAGATACATCTAAGCCTCTTGCAAATGTTTTCACATCAAAGATTCTTTCATGTTACAACCGAAGTTAGTTTGCTTAGCTTTGCGTCACCTAAAAGATATCCAGAGCCTTCCCAGTTGAATCCAGCAAGTTGTAATGGAAAAGGGAGTGTCTGAAAGATGGACATTGTACCTATTATATATTGTAACCATAAAGATTTCGATTATTGCCCGCTGCACCCTTTTCTAACTGCCACCCCCTCTGTGCAACCAAGAAAACCCACATCCTCCCCTTCCAGACATACTCAGCTTCCAAGTGGTGGTTCCTTGTAGGACAGTTGTCATCCTTGTAGTGATGTCCTTTTCTAAATCTGCCTAAGCCCAGGGAGCCATTAGACCTCCTTTGGTTGAAATAATTACAGGACCTCTGAGACATTATTCTCAACAGTCTTCCCCAGTAACAGAAGGAAGATTTGTTTCTAACTGAAAGGTTACTTAGAGATGATGCAGATGAGTAGGAAGGGAGGCCAACGTTGCTGATAGGCATTTTGACAAAAAAAAAAAATAGGCAAGAAACTCAAAGTGGAAGAATTGAAATATTCCGAGGTTTCAAGATATTTATGTACTTATTTTGGTGCTGGGGATCGAACTCAGGGCCGTGTGCTTAAGCACTCTGCCGCTGAACTAAATCCACAGCCCCTAGAATTTAAATATTCTGATGTCGAACCAGGTCTGAAGATTCCCCGGGAGATGGCCAGTAATAGTACTGGGTAACCATGGCCTCCCTCATCTGCATGCATCAGCCTGCATCTCCGTCTTTGTTAAATGAGTCTACTTCACAGCCACATCCAAAGTTGCTCCAGCTTTTTAATTTCTTGATTCTCTGCCACATTCTTGAGACTCCAGTCACTGATTATGCTCTTTGTCACTTTCCCATTCCTCCAAAAGCTTACTGTTCCTCGGCGTGACACCACACACACACACACACACACACACACACACACACACGGGGCGGGGGGGCAAGGCAGTGTCCCAGCTGAAAGGACGCAAGGCAGCCTTTCAAGTCACTCAGGATGGCTGCTCCCGACAGCCGGCTCCTGCTTCAGAACTTGCAGGCACTTTTTCCCACGATCCCCGGGAGATCTCACCCCACCTACCCAGCCCTACTCACAAAACACTGATCTGGGTCTATTATCATGGAAATTATAAGGATTAATGTGATTATCAGCAAAGTGCTTTTGAGAAGGGTGATGAAACTGTAGTGTTATGATCCACAGCATTATCTCTCTATACACCGAAAACCCCCACATCCTTCAAGTCTGCTGACTTAATGACAGGGTATCTCATTAAATGTCAGGAGCGACACTTCAGGAACAGCACATTTCAGTCAGAGTTGAAGTTTGGCAGTAGTGAGTTTTGAGTAGAATTTTGAATGTTTCAGTATGTTACCAAGAATAATTTTTAGAATGAGAAAAAACACTTCCAGCCTTTCTCCAGCCTACTCAGTATGATTTTTATGGTTTTCTTTGCATTTGGTACTAGCGGACTTACAATCTGATCAAACCAATCCCTCTTCCAAGTCCCTCCACAGTCTGATATAAGCAGAGCTGGAGACAAACCCTGCAGGTGTAGGGTGGGAGCTACCTCTGTGGGTGGCAAGATGGTGGAAAAAGTTAACGGAAGTGTGTGTAGGTGCTGGGAACCTGGGAGGCGCTCATTTAGCAGCTCTGATGTGGAGCCAGGTACACCCCGTCTCCCCACGCTGGTGTGTAGGAGGAAGGATGTAGATACGAGGAGCCACAGAAGAGAGGCAACTTGTCACAGCTGGTGAACTGGAGCTGAGTCCCAAGCATCTTCCCCTGCAGGGTGCTGTGTCCCATTCCACAACTCTCATTCTCCATCTGCCCAGCATGCACATATACCTGCACACGTATTCACAGCCCTCAAATGGAAGCTCGCAGGATCAGGCCTAGCCTGCCTGCCTCCTGTGTCCAGCCTACCCCAATCAGGGATGTCCTGCATAATGGCCTGGGGTTACACCTGAGTCAGACCCTCCCTCCATTTCAGAGCTCCTGTGCCGGGTGACAGTGAGATTCATACATGTTACAGTCGTAGGTAAGGTCTCAAGAGAAACAAACTCTCTCCGGCCTCGAATGTGGTTACCTTGACCTGAGGAGCCCAAGACAGAGGCACAGACAGCCCAGCTGGCCTCCTTGTTCCTATTCACTTTTTCTCTTGAGTGGGTCAATAGCTTTCACTTTACTTTCTTAACCTAGAGCACCCTAAAGGGTCTGCTAAACCTCAGCAGCCTTCCTACCACCTCACATAGTTGTTTCTTGGAGCATTTCTTTGCATGTATTTTCTACAACGGGACTGAGGACTGAAACTGAGGAATTTGAGGATTGCTACTCTGTGAAGAAGGTGTTCTAGAAATGACAGGCTTAAATTCAAGCATACAAAAATTTCATTTTACAGATCCTTTTTGTGACCATCCAGGTACTAAAATGTAACCCAACAATGTATCAATATAAAATAACATAAAAACACATTGGATCTCTTCAGGGCACTGGTTACCAGCTGCACAAGTTTCTTGCATACAGTTCTTTTTCTTTCAGTGTGAGATTTCTGAAAGAAGCTGAAGTCTAATTCACTATGTGGAACATATTTTATCTCATGGAAATTTGAGCTGCTGTCTGAACCAGTAGAATAAATATTTGAAGGTTAGATTCCTCACATTGTTGCCAATAAGCCCTTCCTATTCAGTCTGAGCATCTTTAGTAACATTATTTATAGTATTTACTAACATGTGCAACCATAGTGGAAGAGTTGGTAGACAAGGACCTCACCACAATTATGTTTTGGATTTTACCTTGAGAGAGAGAGCTTGCTGGGAAGCGCTTCTTACTTACGAGAAAGGGAGTTTTCTGTTTCAAATATCAACTGGATGTTTGTCCAGTGGCCTGGGGGTAACCAGCTACTTTCTGCACGGGCAAAGCAACGTATCCCAGTGAGCTAGCTGGCTTCATGGAAAGCTCTCTAGCCTGCTGCATGCAAATTGCCTAACACTTCTGAAGCAGAGATCCCTGTCCCAGGATCCAGCTTGCCTCAGCTGCTGAGCAGTGAAGGACGATCTAGAAGCAGAGCAGGAGTGGGGGAAAAGCCTGAGGTTCAGGCAGACCACACTAGTGTCTATGGCATGGCAGATTTGTGTTGTTGAAAGAACTGATGGCCATTTTTTTTTTTGATTTCTCAAATCTTAGAGAAACATTTACCAATATGATTTTTGGTTTGAGGCACAGTACCATTCTAGTATGACTTTGGATGTCCACTTACCACAGAAAAATAAACCTGAAGTTAATATTCCTTGACCTCCTTATTTGTCCATTGTATTAGTCAGATTTCCCATCGCTGGGACGCCCCATAACTTAAAGGAGAAGCAGTTTAATTTAGCTCATGGTTTCAGAGAATTCAGTCCATAGTCAGCTGGCTCTAAGGTAGAAGCAACATTGCGGAAGGGGGCAGCAGAGCAAAGATGTGTGTCCATCCTGGCTGGGGAGAAGAACATGGGAACAGTGCCAGACAGGAAGGAGCCAGGAACAATATATAGTATCTATGACCCACCCAGAAACACCCAGAGTGTGTTCCATTAATCCCCTGGGTGATTCCCAAGCCACAATCAACCCTAACTGCTGCATCCTGCCCTTCATTAGCTTGACACCTAAACACATCTCATTAAACCATCCTTAGTACAAGGTCATAATTTTACCTAGTACGATACAACTATCTTGTGTACAACTGAAAATGCAGTAATTTCTTTCCCAAAATCTCAACAGTTCCAGCATTTTTCAAAAGTTCAGAAATAAACTCTTGCAGATACAGTGTCAAAGGTGTCAAAACCATTCTATAGCAAAAGGACAGTATTTTCGATAAGTGGTTCTCTATTCATAGACAAAGAATGAAGTTGGACCCTTACTTAACATCATATACAAATATTAATTCAAAAATGACCAAAGGCCTAAAGGTAAGACCCCAAATTATAAAAACTCTTAAAAGAAAACATAGGGGAAAATTTCATGACATTTGATTTGGCAATTATTTCTTAGCTATGACACCAAAGGGTAGACACTGGAAAAAAATAGAGAATCTGAGCTTCATGAAAATGAAAACATTTTGTGCATCAAAAGGTGCTGTCGAAAGAGTAAAAAGAAAAAAAAAAGTGAAAAGACAACCCACAGAATGGGAGCAAACATCTGCCAGTCACATAGATGATGTGAGATTGATAGCAGAGTACAGAGAAAGCTCCTACAACTCACCAAAACAAACTAACTGATTCAAAGCTGGGCAAAGACTCGAATAGACATTTCTCCAAAGATGATATATGAATAGCCAATAAACAGAGGAAAGGATGCTCCATATCGCTAATAATTGTGGAAATGCCAATTAAAACTACAGTGAGATGCCATCTCACTCCCGATAGGATGGCTACTATACAAAATAACCAGGGTTACTAAGAATATGGAGAAATTGAAACGTTCTGCACTATTGGTGGAATTGTTAAAATTGTGCAGCTGCTGTGAAAAACAGTATAACAGTTACTCAAGAATTAAGAGGAGAATTATCACCTGATCCAAGGATTTTAGTTCTGAACATATACCCACTAGAACTGGGAGCAAGATCTCACAGAGATTTGTACATGTACATTCAGAACAGCATCATTTACAGCTGGGTGCGGTGGCACAGGCCTTTAATCTCAGCATTTGGGAAGTGGAGGCAGGAGGATCAACACAAGTTCAAGGCCACCTTGGGTTACATAGCTCAAGGCCAGCCTGAGCTACATAGTGAGACCTCCTTATTTTCAAAAACAGGAACAGGCTGGGGATTTAGCTCAGTGGTTAAAGTGCTTGCCTAGCAAGCACAAGGCCCTGAGTTTAATCCCCAGCTAAGAAAAAAAAAAAAAGGGACAAAAACATAACAGCACAATTTACAATAGCTAAACTGTGGAAGCAACCCAAGTATCCATGAATGAATGAATCCATGGAGAAAACAAAATGTGGTACATGGAATATTATGCACCCTATTTAATATTATGGACCCTTCAAAAAACAAATGCTGACATATGCTAAAACATGGATGAACCTTGAGGATGCTATACTAAATGTCATGCTAGGTGATGTTACTCACAAAAAGATAAATACTACCTGACTGCACTTATATGAGGTACGTAGAGTATTCAAAATCATAAAGACAGCAGAACGGTGCTTCCTGGGGCTGGGAGAAGGCAGAAGTGGAGAGTGCTTGGTTAGTGGGTTTCCATTTTAAAAGATCAAGTGGACGGTGGTGATGGTGGTACAGCTTTATGAATGCACTTAATACCGCTGAAATACATATAAAAATGATTAAGATGGTAAGTTTTATGTGTGTTTCACCACAATAAAAGTTGGGGAGAAAAAAAGAATGGGAATTAAACAGTGTGGTATTGGGCCATGAGCTGACAAATAGGCCAAAAACACAGAAGGGCACTCCAGAAACAGACCCACGTCTGTGGATAGACTCAGGCATGTGATGCGATAGACAAGCAGGTGCTGTGAAACATCGAAGGAAAGAAAGCCACTTTCAAATACGGTGCTGGGACAGTAGCATATACATTTAGGGAAAAGGGTGATGCATTGCCCCTGTCTCATGGCTTACACAACAATTAATTCCAGGTGGCTCAAAAACCTGGAAGGCAAATTGTTCGAAAGGCAAAACAATAAAACTTTTGTTCGAAAGGCAAAACAATAAAACTTTTAGACTACATTATAGAGAATATTTTTATGACCTCTGGGTAAGAAAAGATTTTTTAAACAGGATATAAAGAGCATTTCCAAAATGGAAAAAGATTGATAAATTGAATTATATTCAAATGAAGACCTTCTGATTTTCAAAGACACAATAAAGAAACATAAAAGGCAAGCCACAGAGTGGGAGAAAATACTTACCACTTGCGTAATTGGTGAAGAACTTGCCTCCAAGTTAAACAAACAGACTGCAAAATGGTAAGAAGAAAAGATGGAAAATAAGAGGAAAAATGAGGTGTGGACTTTAGAAAGGCAGTTCCCACGGTGGACTGGGGTCTCTGAGAGCAGACCTTGAGAAGGAGTTAGAGGTACAAGATACTAGGAACAAGAGGCTTATTGTGAACAAAAGTGGGGGAGCAGGCCAGGCAGAGAGGGACTGGGCTCCATCCAGGCCTAGCCGAACCTGGGCCGACCCGGCAAGGAGCCAGGCAGCAAAGTTGCCCATCTGTCTGTCCCACATCGAACTGAAGCAGCTGCGCCTTTGTCCTACTTGTTAAGTCAAAGCTAGAACTCCCCAGAAGGGCGTGGCTGCGACAGGGTAGTCTGCGCAGTCGAGGCGGACCCTAAGGACCACACTGCCCACAGCCGGGCAGCAGCCAGGCCAGGGCTCAGTCCCCTGGTCGCCCTTCCGGTGGCAGCTTCAGGACCGAGTCGCTTCTCCCGCTCTCGGCCACCAGGCGGCGCGAGGCGGCCGAGGAGGGATCTGGGACATGCGACCCCACCGCAGGAGCCCCGTGGCAGGCCGAGCCCGGGCTGCAGCCCTCCTGCTGTGGGCTCCTGGCTCTCTCAGCCAAATCCCAGGCCCGAGCTGCTTCTCCTTGGAGCACCTCCGCCCCCCGTACAAAAGAGGGCGGGTGCTGTGTGGGCGGCTAAGGCCAGCGCCCTGCCTCTGGAGGGGGCTTCCCCACTGTCCGCCAGCCTCGGGGAGGGGGACAGCATGCTCTTTGCCTCAGAGAGGTGCCGAGTTCACTTTTCGGGGCCTCTCACCAGAGCGGGGGACAAATGGAGTCCACTGCCCCTGGAAACGGAATCCTTGCTGGATGCAACCCCTCATCCTTCACCCTGTGTGACTCAGCCTGGGGCTTGCTTTGGGACCAGGAACAGAGTTACTACATTTAGTACACATAGGAAAGGAGGGCCCCGCAAGTTTGAGTTTCAGATAAACAACATATTTTTCTTATTTTATATAAGCACATCCCATAAAATATCCTATATTTTTCACTTATACAAAAGAAAAAAGCCCCACAAAAACAAACAAAACCCCTTGTCTTATCTGAAATTCAAATTTGATGTGGTGTCCTATGTTATTGCTGAAAACTCAGCCAAGAATGAATTTACGTGGAGAGGAAGGTTGTGGGGGAAATAGAAGAACATGTAAAGCCCTCCTAGAGTTCTTTAAAAATACCAGTGCTCTTTATTTTGTTTCAGGTCAACTCAGGCACAACCTTGTTTCTGACGTTTCCCGCCAGCCATCTTATGCCAGCGGGGCATGTATGCAGCCACATGGACATGGGCTCTGTTTCCATTACATTTAGAATGTGGGCCAAAGACTCAAGCTTACAGAGGCCAAATCTCTTCAGATATTCCTAATTTCACTGCTTGCCCTTGCTCAGCGCCTTTCTTTCACCCCCGGTGGAACCCCACTGAACACAGGACAGGCCCAGGTGTAGACATGCTGTTCCGGGGTCCCGACCCGCCTGGGCCTTGGAGGGGAGGAAGCCAGTGGAGTCAGGATGCTGGAGTTACGGTGACAGAGTACCCCAAACTGGAGGACTTAGCCTGCAACAATTCATGGGCTCACCATTCTGGAAGCTGGATGTGTTCAGACTGCTTCCTTCTGAAGACAGTGGAGAATCTGTTCCAGGCCTCCAGCGTTGGCTTTAGATGGCCATCTTCTGTCGATGTCTCTTCACGTTGTCCTCTGTATGTGCATATATCTCCTTGTACAAATGTCTTCTATTCTTATTGGATGTCTGTCGTATTGGATCAGAGCCCACCCTAATGATTTCACTTTAACTCTTAGTTCTGTAAAGACCCCATGTCCAAAAAAGGTCACATTCTGAGGTATCAGGAATTAGGATCCCGACATATCTTTTTTGAGGCAGACACAGTTAAACTCATACACCAGAGAAACTCTCCTGAATGGAGAAGCAATTCATTGGTGCCCGAGAGATGATTCTTCGATGGGGCGCTATCAGCTCTTCCCTAGACAGGGCCTTGGCTGACCAGCTGGGGCTTTCAGGAAGCTCACAGCATCTTGGAAGTGCTGACTTCACGGATGAGCTGGTGTCACCGTGGGACACCTGAACTGGGCCCGAAGCCCGCCTCAGCTGCCTGGGAGGCCTGCTGAGCCCCTGGCAGGAGAGGGACTGTCCCCTCCCCTGTGGGCCTTGTGTGGAGGCCCTTACCTGGCGCTCATTCTCTCCACACAGTAGAACCTCTGTCTCTCTCACCGCAGGTGGGAGCAGGACCTTACCCAGAACACTCTCCACAGGTTTATCCAACACATGTGGCATCTGAGTTCAGTGGAGAGTTGTGCATTGGTCCAGAAAAGAAAAACAAGGGCCAGACATTTGGAGGATCTGAGGTAAAAATTTAATAAGATGTATAGTAAATGTTCATAGTAATGTGGGCCTCATGAAACTCGGCCTCCACCCACTGGATCTCCTTACTCAGACAATAAACCTCTCGTGCAACTCCATGTTCTGTCACATACAATTGAAAGCTGACGACTCAGAAAAACACTCTTGCTTCTTGCTTTCTACAGAGTATATCGCTGAAGAGTTTCAAATTCACCTTCTCGTCCTCATAAGGTTTTAATATTCTAATTAGCAATGGGGAATTGTGAAAACAAATGAGAAAGTTCCAGTTTTTCCATTGGTTCCTAGAGACAAAGGAATCTTGTTGGTCGTTCTGGAATTCCCAGAGAACCATCGCCTTTGCAAGCGAAAGGCAAGACCAGGCGCAAACAAAACAGCAGAACCTTCCATCTCCCCCTATCTCTGACCCCTGCGGGTGTCTCTAGCATGCAGCAATCCAATGCTCCCTTGGAAGCCAGGGCCACTGTCTCCTGCCGCCCTGGAAAACATGTTTTGATCCTTAAGTCTAATTTCAGACGTGTTTTGCCAGAGTGAGATCCTCCGTGTCGCTATGTTGGCAGCATGATTTTTTTAGCCTCCTTAAAATACGTTATGAGTGTTGGAGATGCAAACTTTGGCGTGTGGACCTGTGGGGTGGGGAACTGACTGCAGCGAGTGACCCCCTTGCTGGGGCTGCTGGTGCAGTTTATGGCTCTAGAGGTAGCTGTTTGGGAAGCAAATTGGATCCTGTTTTCCTAACAAAGTCAGCTAGCAAAGCGAGGAAGCCTGGAGCCGGCTGGGAGCTGCAGCAGCGGCCGGGGGCTTAGCACCCTTCTGCCCTTCAGTCTGCTGAGGCTTGTGGCTGCAGCAGTCCCCGCAAATCATTTGAGTCATTAGCTTCCCTTGACGTGCTATGAGCACATCAGTCATTTTTTTCCCAACGCGGTTAGAGTAGAAAGAGATTTCAAATAGATCCTTTTATTTAATCACCTCTGTACATACCATCAACACCGTTTCTCCTGCCTTCCTTCCTGTTGTCCTCCTTCAATATGGTGCAGCCCATCTGTCCACTGTGCTTTCTTTAAATCAGTCTCTTAGTCTCCATGTCTCCTCCTTATACACACTCATGTCTGGTTCCCAGGCTTTACTTGCTCTTTATAGCACAGGAGTCCCTAGTGGGGTCAGTGGGCCAGGCAGGAAGGCTGACAAAGGTGTAGGCTACTGAGAGGTGTGTGTGTGTGTGTGTGTGTTTCTCTGCACTTTGGGATATCTGGGGGTCAGATGGCACGTAAGAGTTTTAAGGTTGCTACAAAACAGGTTGCTCTGAGTTTGGTAAGGCCAAGCCTAGATTTGTCTTTAAACTTTGGATTGGTGACCTTCTAAAAGAGCCCTGGAATGGTGTGTCTGGCCCTCCGCAGGACAGTGCTCAGATTAGGTGTGGATCGGTGGATGTGCAGAGGATGCGTGAAGGAGGAATTTGTCCAGTTACACAGGTCAGACTTGCGGATATAAACTCCCTGTCCAGGACCTCTGTGAAAACAAGATGTTAGAAATGTTTAAAGGTATTCTATCCCACTGCTATCATTTTTCAAGCTGACATTTATGGAGTGCTTTTGACATGCCAGGTCTTGTCTAAGCACTTTCAGTAGACTCGATCATATAATCCATGCAACAAATCTGTTTTTACGCCATCCTCCTTCCCAGATGTGGGACCCGAGACACATATAGGTTAAGTAATCTGCCAGAAAGAACTCACGGAGCATGTCGGAGTCGGGATTCGATCCAGGTGACTCGGATGCAGAGGAGGGTTTTTGCTGGGCTCTGCGACTGTAAGAGCGAGGGGCCGCGGTGCAAAAAGGGGCAGGCAGCCCCGTGCCTGCCACGGAAGGGCCCTGGGTAAGCGTGGGCTGGCTGATAAACACGAGACCGTTTTAAAACAAAAAGGGAAAGAATTCTGACCTGTGTGAAAGGTGGTGCCTGCGACTCCACCTTTTAAACTGTCAATTGCTTCTGTGAGTCGGGGTGGGGGACTGGGCTGCACTGTGGCGAGTGAGGGGTCCGCAGAACAGGGTGACACCGTGGGGCTCCGGGGGCTCCTCCCTCACCGCTCAGGCCTTAACCGGCTTCCCCTCCAGGAGACTTCCTTGGTGACTAACTCGAATGCTTCTCCCCTCGTAGCATTTCTGCTATGTTCTCGTTCCCTACTTACTTTTCTTCCTTAGCACTCATCACCATTTAGCATACAGTATATGTATTTTACTTGTCTTGCCTGTTCTCTGTCACCCTACAGTAGAAAATAAGCTCAAGAGGGTAGAGATTTGGGGCTATCTGGTAAACTAAGCCTGCGACAGTAACTGGCATTCAGAGGCCACTCACTGCCTGACAGGGACTGCGGAAATGAGTGAAGACGCCTCTTCTTTCTGCCAGCATAGACTCAGTGCTCAGGTCTCTGTGTGCATCTGATATACCAGAGAGCTCAGAAGAGCCCATGTTATCCTAGACTCCCTGTCCGTGAGTGGCATGCTCTGGTCACACCAGCTGTTTCACACCAGGACCAGCACTAAACAGGAAATAGGCTCTGCTTCCAAGGAGCTCTCTCCGCTGGATTCAGAAGTCTATGGCCCTAAGATATTAGATGCTCTCAGTATTTAATGAATCAGTATTTCTCATTCACTCATCACCATCTCGCATTGACTGAGTGCCCATATGTGGCAGGCGCTGTTCTAGGCTCTACACTGATTCCTGGATCTCTATAATAAAAACACTCCAAGTAAAAACTTCTAGTGGCTAACTGCAGAGTAGTGGTTGATATGTTCATCTAGACTGTGCAATCGCGAGGCCAAATTTTTATTACGAGTAAAAAAGGAGTCAAATTAGCTTTAAAGTTTTAAAAATTATGTTTAAAATTTTATTTGAATTTATAATTCACTTGTATTATGTTTTTAAAAATTACAACTTTTCTTAGGCTCAAGCCAAGTCATGTTCATAGCATTTGTGGGCGCCTCCACTCTCAGAGGCAGAAGGTCAATAGCTTTCTTTTTCCCCCTGTTTTTCTGTGTCTTCCAAATTTTTAATGAACATGCTTAGATATTTTTTAGCTTAATGATTTTTAAAAATTAGGTATGTCTGTGTGTATCATCTGTCAAGAAAGAAATTTAGAGGGCCAATGAGTCTATAAGATTTATATCGAAGACAACTTTTTCCTGTTTCCCATTCCTGCTCTCTAATGACAGTTTTATTAGAAAGGTTCTAATCAGCTGGTTCTTCTAGAGTTTATTCTTAAATTTCTAGTTAACCTGAAGATGTTGCTATTTTATGCTATTTTTTGTTTTGGATATTGTCTATTAACTTCCTACTTTGCCAATGAGAGAGTTTAGCTCTTGAATACCTCATCCTACCTTTTCACTCTCTTCTCTTCCAGTATAGGTACATCATAATTTTCAGTAAAATCAATACCTAGTGATTCTATTGTTTTGAAAATGTATATATTATTTGGCATTGACCCATATAGTGTACTGTAGCTATATTTAATCAGTCTCTCTCTCTAATAATTGGCTCTCTTTTGTTTGCTTAGCTTTCCCAGCATCCACCTCAAATTTATCCATAAACTGTCCACCAGAGCTGTTATTCTGTCACTATTTTCAAGCATTATTTCCCTCCCAGTTTGAGCTTTTCCTTTGGGGCCAGCCCTCCAGCATCAGCAGCTGTGTTCAGCGCATATCTGTCATTCTGGAATTCTCCTCCCTATTATTCTGGAATGAGTCACTCCCATGGTACCATCTGCCCTGTGGTGGTGGTGGTGTGTTTGTCTACCTCCAGACGCCCCTGGAGTAGAGGACACGGGGAGGGATGGAGGACTGGGGCCCGATGGCCCACCCGGTAGTGCTGGCAGCAGCTCCCGCCGTTGTTTTTGGTGAAAGCCCCATCCAGATGTGACGCCACATTTCCTTTACCACCCCTGGTGTTTGCTACCTTGGAGAAGAGAGTAGAATGGTCACCAGCGGGACTTGGAGGGCCACAAGCTCTCTCCAGGCAGTGGTCCTGAGGGCTGGCCCTGTCCTGTTCCTTGTGGAGAGAACCTTTAGGAGGCTCCTGCTGCCCTTTTAATGACGGTGAGATTATTCCAAGACATGTTGGGCTGGGGCACCAGCTGAAATAAGATTTAAGCCAACTAGCTTGCCTAGCACCATGCTGTGCTGTGTGGGCAGCCAGCCGCATCCAAAGGGATAATTTCATCAAAGGCTAAGGGCAAGGTTATGGCACTGCTTGGGCAGTCACGGCCCTTCATAGAGAGCTGACCTATACTGAGTTGGAAGAAGATCCTGCACTCCAGAATTCCTGAGAAATGGGCCATTTGGCTGGTGTGAAACTGGGCAAGATCCACAGCTATCAGCTATCAGGACTGTTCCCTGGTGGTAAACCTGAGAAATATGGTACAAGAAGAACTGTCAGGGGAAGCGCTTGCTATTATGGCTGCAGGGGTGCAACCCAAATCTTGAACTCCTGGGGTTTGGGTAGAAGCACATTAAGCACACTAATTTCTGTGGATGGACACCACAGTGCCAGAAAATGAACATGGAGAACTCATGACTGCCTTCCCAAACTCCCAAACACACCCAAAAAGACTTCCTTGCTCAGTGTGTGTCCATTTTACAAGCCCAGGAGGAAGGGAGGGCTTCAGTCTTGGAGCACCATGCTGGTTTCTGATGCTTGCAGCCCCCTGGCCTCTCAATGTAAGTCCCAGACCATGCTCTCGGTTGCCCACGAAGAAAGCGGGCCGCTCCCAAGTCTGCTGGATTTGTGAGTCAGGATGGAAATTTGATGTCCTCCTGAGAGTAGTGGCAGCGGTGGTGGGGGAAAGATCAAGACTGGGAGTCAAAATTCAGGATAAGCTCTAGAACTGTGTGGCTATTGAACTCTCGGGGTATAAAGGAATGACTGGAAATACATCATGGCAAGAATAATCGCTTTGGGACTGTTGTAGTCCAGAACTTCACGGCCTTAGACAGTATCTGCGCTGAAAAAGGAGTACATGACATTGTTGGTGAAGCGTGTGGCATTTATAGCTTGAATAACACGCCCAATAAGCGGGATTTAATGGACACAACCATTTGGAAGTGGCTACATTTAGGCAGATTCTAACCCGATTCCTCTTCTTTTTTTGAGAAAATGGGAATTTATGTAATGCAACATGTATTAGGTTTTGTTTTATATGAATTAAAATATTGATTAATAAATATCATGGCCCTGCATTTAAGGAATCACTACACCCATCTGGGAAATCCGAAGTCTCTAGGGAGAGAGCCACCACCAGCCCTGAGGCAGGCAGGCAGGTGACTGAATGCCGTGGCCACAGCATTGCTCAGGAAGCCCAGAGCCAGGCAGGATCCTCACACTGTCGGTAGCCTCGTGTTGGGAAGTCCTGAGGTCTTGCGATATGGCTGGAGATTTGGTATTTGGAAACTAGGTTTCAGGTCTGGAAGATGGGTACAGACTGTGGCATTGCATCAGCTCAGATGTTAGTGGGTGAGAACAGAGCTCTGAGTGAAAGAAGACTTGGTGTCCAGCCATGTGTCCTTTTTTTTTTTTTTTTCTCTTTTTGAGACCATGCAGTTCAGGCTGGCCTTGAACTCACAATGATCCTCCCAACTCAGTCTTCCAAGTGCTGGGCTTACAGGCGGGCAGCACTATGTTTTACTTCTCATAGTTTTAATTCAAAGAACTCACTTTAATTTTTTTATATCTTCCTGAAATATAGCTACCCATTCTCATGCTCTTGATGCAATATATTATGTCTACCAGAATACTAGTCATAATTTAAAAAAAAAATTTTTCCCTCTCTGAATTTTGTCTGTTTTCTCCAGATTCTTTGACCTTTTTGTTGGTTTTGGTTTCTCATACCAGAAATTCAAACTTAGGCCTTTACATTGTTAATTGGCAGCTTTCTGCCGGTTGTCACCAGTGAGCTTCACTTCAGGGCCTCTTGCTGGGTCCACCCTTCCTGTCTTGCAAATGAATCCATTGGTGAGTGTGCGGGGCTTTTCTCCTGGGCTGGGTGGTTTCCCTGAGGAAGTCTCCAGTGTCCGCAGCGTAAAAGCCTGTCTGGTCCCTGAGTAGGGTAGGGACTGTGAGTCTCACTGCTAAGAACGGGAATTTAAAAAAATGTTTTATTAGTACATAATGATTGCATTCATCATGGGTGTTGGTGCACTCACATAACGCGTCTTAATTCTTTTTTTATCCCTTTTCCCCTCCCTCCATCTCTTGGATCCTTCCCTTTTCTTGGGTACATGTTTGTAGTATACTCCTTGAGAGGAGTTGTATATGTATGCAACACATCCCAGTTCCTTTTTTAAAAATCCTATTCCCTTCCCCTTTCCAGAATTCTCTTTTTCTGCATAGCTCCTCTCCCCTCGGCTGGGGCTGGGCCTAGAGGTACAAGTAAGCCGGATTTTTCGGGGTTGAGGGTAGAAGGACATCCGGCCTCACCTCCTGCTCCTCAGCTCCCCGGGCCTCCAATTTCAGTGGCTTTCTGGGCTGCAGGCTGTGACTGTGCACTCTCCAGATCCCCATGTCCGTGCATAGTCTCATTTCTCAAGTCTAACTGGGCAGTTATCTTTGGTCAGTCCACTTTGCAGCTGCTACAATTTTGTTGCTTTCATCCCCTTTCCCTTTTGTCTGTCACAGTGTATTTACACTGTTTAAATTCCCTTCTCCAGGACTGAGGATGTAACTCAGTGGTAGAGCACTCAGCTAGCATGCAAGAGGCCTTGGGTTGTTCCGTTCCCACCCCAGCAAAAAACCAAACAGAACAACTCTTTCCCTTACTGCGGCCTGTAGCGTTCATGTGCCAGGCACCATTCCCACAGCATTTTTGGTCTCTGTGCTGACTCTCTAAACTCTCATTTCCTGCAGGAGAAACTAAAGTGCACGGGGATTGAACTTGAGCAGTCACAGACGTGGCCGGGCCAGAGTCCCTGCACTCGGCTTCTGAGTGTCCAATAAACCTGGACCTTTCTTGTTAAATTCTCTGTCAGTGTCGAGGTGTTGCCCTTCACATCTCTTTGGTTGTTCATAGGAATAAAACTGTGGGCTGCACCCTTTCTTATAAATCCGGGTGCAGTGGGGGGACCTGACATTCCTCCCTGCAGAGTGCCCGGACTCTCTGGGCTTCATGCCTGGCCCAACGAGACAGCTGCTGGCTTGGGTCACTGAGGGTCAGTGGGAGGCCCGTTCCTGCATGCTGCCAGGTTGTGTCACTACGGACGGCAGGCCACCCAGCCGCCCTGTCCCTGAGCCCCACCTGGAGGGAGTCAGCTCACCGGCACCCTCAGCTCGGCCCTGCCAGCTCCCTGGGGCTCGTCCGGCCTCCGGCCTTGCAGGACTGCAGAGGGCAGAAGCTGCCGGCGAGGCGGCCCGAGCAGCGCACCGCCCTGAGGGCCAGCACTGTCTCCAGCGTTCAGCACAGAGCGCAGCGTCCAGCCGGAGCTTCTTCTCCCGAAGACCAAAGACCCTGCTCGCCCGGTTAGGAGATGCACCCAACTCACGTGGCGCGGTTCCTTTGCAGCCTGCGAAAGCTGGATTTTCACCCGGGACGCCGGCCTCCTTCTCGCCCCAACTGGAGGTTCAGGGTCCCTTTTGCCCCTGCCCCGGCTTCTTCTGCACTATCTTGGTTTCGTCTGTGTCGACACAGGATGCAAAACCATCTCTTCACCAGTTTCTACAGCGATTCAACCACATGAAGCCTCTCCCACTTTCTGTGGTCTGTCGTGAAGATGGGTGGGCGGCGGGCGGGGTCACAGCGGCAGCTGCCTCTTGCCACCTCCGCGCACGCCCTGCTCGGTGACCCGGCTCCCCGCCGCCTCGGTTTTGGCCCCATTTGCTGGGTGTGAGCACTGGAATTCTCTTTCAAGTGTGCCCCACTCCCCAGGTAGCTCCAGTGACTGAGTGGATTGAAGCCATCTAGCCTACGCCTGGTGGCAGTCACTGGTTCAGGCGTAGGAGCGGCTCAATTCTGGACAACGAAATGAGGGCTGTCAGCAAGAGGTTCTTTGTTCTTTTGTGGATGCTACCAGGAGAGATGTTTCCATTGTGCTGGATGGGAACAGGGATATGAGGCCTGGCAGCACCTGGCAGCCATATTGTGACCATGAGGGAAACTAGGCATAAAATGATTCAGATCAAGTCTTTGGTTGAGCTGTTGAATCATCCTCACCTAAAACTCTCTGGACTCCTTACCAGTGAGTGCTGTTTATTTATTTATTTTTTAAAGCCAGTTTGAGTTGTTTTTGCGTTACTCACAACCTTCCTTCCCTCTTCCTTCCCCTTCTTTTCTCCACGTTCAGTCTCTGGGTTCAGTTTTTCTCTTGTGTAGGTTTATTAAAGACAGGAGCCACACTTTTAAGTTGGCTCTCTCTTAAAGGAATTTATTAATCAGTTGCTTTTTATTCACCAACCAGCTGCTCTTTATTAAAGAAAATGAAAATTTTCAGACTGAGTCCACCATATTCAGATTTAAGTTTGCTGTAGACGGGAAAGGTTATGGGTAGCTTCTGCTGATGAAGGGCTCGGTCCTAGAGATCTTCCTTCAAATAAAGGGAGATGGAGCCTCAGGTGCTCAATGATTTTATTCTCTAGTCAAACGCCAAAAATCTATTTTTTTAATGAAAGTTTTAAAAAGGTGGAGTCTCTCTTCCAGTGGACCCTATTATATCTCCATTCCCTGTTCTCCCCCTGCACACACACACACACACACACACACACACACACACACACAGAGTTTCTGTAGAAATTGAACCCGGAAGCAGCTTTTTCAGTCAACTGAAATTTCATGCACTCAGGACTTCATTTGAAGGCTTTCTTTCTGGTCGCTTGGAGCACATATAGAAGTTTGGCCAAGGTGCATAGTTTTGAATTCCAGAAGTTTCTCAGCTCTCTAGGGTTTGTTTCACCTAAATAAATGGGGGAAATGCCTTAGAAGAAAGAAGGAAAACTAGCTGATAGTCAAAAGAACTTGGTAGCTTGGAAGGTACAGCTCTGTGGTAGACAGAGCTGTATGCCTGAGGCCTTGAGTTTGATCTCCAGCAGGATTTGAAAAAGGAAAGAGAAAGAAAGTAAAAAGAAAGTATTTAGAGAGCACCTGTATGCATCTTGAAAGCCACATTTGTTTAGAAGAAGCATAATTCAAGACACAGGGGATCACAAGAAGATAACATTTTAATAGCTAAAGGAGGAGAGATAGGAGATATCTTCCTTTCAACTTTAACAAATATCTTACTGTAATGACAGATATCTAAAATTAATCACTTTTGGGAGTGGGGAGAATCAGATGGGAAAGCTTGTACTAACCCTGATCAAGATTAGGTCACCCACATTTACCCCTTCTTTCTTTCATTTTTTTAAAAATATGTATTTGTTGGTTTCCTACCATAGACCAGGCCCTGCATTTCATGCTGGGGATGCAGTGGAAAGCAAACTCCATTCCCTGCCATCTTGGAATTTATAGCTTTGTGACCAAAGAAAAGCCCTGATGTTAGTGTGTCCTCCCCAGACCACTTAATGGCCCTGGAATGAGGGTCACTGGGAAGCACTCCCACCAAACTGCCAGAACTTGAGAAAAGTTTCCACTAAGACAACCCCCAAATATTAGCCCAGTCAGGTTTAAAAAAGCAAGGGGAGGAGGCCCTGTGAAAGGGACCAAGTGTTGGGTCCAGGAAAGTTCGAGTGAATCCTTTTTTCTTTGGATAGGAGTGATTTTTCACCTCATTTGATCACCATCTTACTGTGTCTAGCACATGGCTTTGCTAAAACTAAGAGTATTATCAGCTCCAAGATGACCCCATTGAGGGCAGGAGATAGGAAGGTGGTCCCTGCACGGACTCTGGAAATATTCGTGAGGATGAAGCCAAGGGTGTGGGACGATAGGATGACTGGAAGTTGGTGGCACTCTTCAAATCTGAAGCTCAGTCAGTGGCTCAAGGTAACCTACAACCACGGGGCAAATGTCTATTTTTTCCTCCCAGTGGTAAAACTTGAAGGTTCAGATTCATGAGAAAGATAAGCAACTTTGTTTGCCAATATGACAAGGAAAAATTCTGTTATTAATCAACTAATTGATTCATACAACTTCTTATTATTGCAAAAGAAGTGGTTGTTCCTTTGAAGAAAATATGAAAAAGAGTCAAGGGGTTAAAAATTCATTTCTAATTTTACCACTATGGAATCATTACTGTCAATCTATTGCCCACATTTTGAAAAATCATTATTTTTTCAAAATAAAATTATATTCTACATATTATTTTACAACTTACAATTTGCTCCTCCTTTTTCAGTGCTTGGGATTGAACCCAGGGTCTCATGCATGCTGAGCCAGTGTTCGAGCTCCACTCTCATGTTTTATAGTCTTCTATAACATCTGTATTAGTCAGCACTTCCACTTCTGGAACAAATGAGCCGGCAATGGAGCCATAGGCCTCCTCAGCTGAAAGGAGGGTAGGTTTAATTTGGCACATGGTTTCAATCTATGGTTGGCTGGCCCCATGACAGGAACATCCGCCCCTTGTCAACTTGACACCAAACACATCTCCTTAAACTACATTTAATCCCAAATAAAGATATCCACAATTTCATAGTTTCACCTACCATGATACAACTGTCCTGGGTACAACCAAAAATGCATTAATTCCATTCTCAGGGTCTCGAAAGTTCCAGCATTGGCCAAGTCCAAGTGCGACATCTCCTCTGAGACTCAAAGCAAATTCTTAGCTGTAAAGCCTTGCAAATTAAAAAAGCAAGCTGCACATTCCCAGTATACAGTAGGACTACAAGGTAAACATTCCTTTTCCAAAAGGGAGGAATGGGAGAGAGAAAAGATTAGTACCAAAAGCAAGACCAAACCCCGCAGAGCAATCATATGCCTCATACTTTCCACAACCACGAAGATTCTCAACCTTCAGGGACACTTAAGGAAAAGCATGCTGAGCGATAGGCAAGAAAAACTGTGAGGCCGCTTGAGTACTGGAGGCCAGGTCTCCCTTCCCTACGTGAGGAAATGGATCTTGGCTTTTCTTCCTGTTATTTCTCCTCACTGTCTTCTTGGTACCTGTGCCTCAAACCAACAGTCCAAAGAGCTCGTTTACCAGCTGTTTTTGACAGTATTGAGAGGGAGGTTTAATTGAGACTACCGTGTGCTTTCTGCCCTTTAACAGCCATGGTTGTAACCACGGTCACTGTGCCCTCCTCCAACACAAAGTGCTGGCAGAAAAGGCAATTCATAAGACTGTAGAATGTCAGAACCATAAGGAACCCCAAAAATGATCTTGTGCCTGCTACTATCCTCTGCGTTAAAGACAGGCAGTGATTTGACCATTGCCATTGGATTAATAGCCATTAGCACAGAGGCCATGTGGCAGAGTGATAAATTACAGTGATTAATCTCAGTGTCTTTGGGGACAGACCGCCTGGGCAAATCCTATATCCACCACTTCTGAGCTGGCCTGTGACTTTGGAAATGTTATTGAAAATCCTTAAGTCTCAGTTTCTTTATCTGTGGAATGGGAACAAGACATACTCTTCATCGAACTGTTGGAAATGGGATACTAGATGAAACAGTGATCCTTTAGTAAGTGTCAGCCGCCAGCTATTGTCATAATGACAAATGTCACAATACTGCCATATTTGCATTTGAGACACACCAAGGTTAACTTGCCCCTCTGGTTGGCTCTCGCTAACTACCAACCAAGTAACATTTGTGTGGAAAGAGTGAAGCTTGCTGTTTGTGATCTGAAAGAGAAATGTAACCGTAGTGCCAAAGACAGTGAAGAACGTGGCCCCCCAAGCTCCTGAGGGTCAGCAGGGATGTGGAAGCTTCAGAATAGTCATTCACAGGAAGTCTTTTTCTTCTTAACAGATCCTGTAGGTGGGGCACCTGTCACCCAGGCAAATTTCTTTTCTCTTACATGTTTAGCTTAAATTTCTCCTGGAATTAAAAACATTTGGGATCCCTAAAAATGCTGGTTGAATTTCTTGAGGATACATATTATATATATAAGAATATTCTTGAGGATATTTTATATATATTCCAACATTAGTTAATTTTAGTTTTAGGCATCACTGCCGAGTTGACCTGTTGGCTGGCAACACCTGCATCTAGACACATCTGGCTGAGGACAAGCCACAGGGACAGCACATTTGCGAGAAGGCAAAGAAGTGTGGACCTCAAAGATCAGAATCAGAAACCCTATCAGAACTGGGCAGAAAACCAAAATCTCCTTTTTTTAAAAGGTAGATTGTGCTAAGCTTTTTTCTTTTTTCGCAGGGTTTGGGGAATATTTTTGAATATTAAGAAAGATTTATTTTATTTATCTAAACAAGTATTTTAAAGTGAAGACCAGGCTAGTATCTCAGTGCATTCAAAGTGCTTTGTGACTGAATATGGTGTGAGATTGCATGTGAGGTTACACGCAGAACCACAACCACTCTGGTTAGGACAGAGATGCAAGCCCAAATTAAATCATCCATCAAGTCTTATTTTCTTTTTTCTTCCTCCCCTTCCTCCTCCCTCTCTTTTTTCCTTAATAAACCAGCTTGTATGAAATGATCAAAATGAAAAACTACTAAACCTGCCTTTTCCTTCATAAAGCAAAACAAAATTCAATGATCAAGTGAACTAAGGGAGTAAATTTCTTCTTACTCTAAGTACAATGCTTTGGTTTAAAAATGTCTTCCTACTATCATAATTTGAGGGGAGAAATTTTTTGCTTCTTTCTAACATGACTGCACATATATTCAGGAAAACTTCAAGTTGTAATTGGATTTTTTACATTCTCAGTGACTAAGCTGTGGCTGAGGGCCCCATTAGCCCTCATTGAGATTTGGTCCTGGCTAAATGTGTGTGTGTGGGGGGCAAAATCGCAGAATGGATGTTACATCTGACAGGAAATACTTGGGGATATGCCAAGACCCCAGAATGAATGAAACGGGCAATGGGGAACCCTGCTCTACTTCACAAAAGAAAAGAGAAAGAAAAGTATCTTCATCAGGACAAACTGACTCACCACCAAGAAGGCAATGGGGTGTGGAGGGTGGACAGCAGCTCTTTTCCTGCCTGAGGTCTAGACACTGCACCCTGTCCCCAGAGAACTTCAGGAGTACAGACATGCTTATGCCTTTACACATGCAGATCTGGAGCCCAAGGTGCAGGGGTGGTGACCTGTACACATGTGTTGTAGGCAGCTGAGGGTAAGTCCAACCACAGTGTATTCACCTATGTAGCCACATCCACTGTTGAACATACAGGCTCTCTGAACAACAATCAATCTTTCTTTCTTCTTTCTTTCATTCTTTCTTTTTTTGCCCAAAGCCCAACATTTACTCTGTCTGATCACCCCTATCTTATAAGCCCAGTGTTGGCCCCCACCACTGCAGGACTAGGACAAAGAGATGGTGTTATAGTCTGGTTTCTATGGCAACAGAGGAGGGGTAATGAAAACCAAAATGTTGGAAACACCCATTCTGACAACTGTGACATAATTCAGGTTATTACAAGGACGTAACTACCAAAGAAGCAGAAGTGTCATTACCTTTCAGCTCATGTTGACAAAAACCTATACTGCACATTTCTCTTAGTTGGGCTGCTAAGAGGAAGGAAACACCAACACACACACACACACATACACGTATGCGCGCGTGCGCACGTGAGCACACAGAGGCTTCGTTTTCTGCATGTAAAATGTGTGTGTTCTTTAAAAGCCAGCGGTTGGCTGGTTTTCCGGACATGATGTGTTTGAAGCTGTCATCGTAATGGAAATTCATTGCTGTAGCTATGGTGAATTGAGTGTTCTGCCCGTGCTGAATGCATTAGACTAATGAGATGTTTGCAGCCGGAGAGCAGGGCTGCTGGAGACCAACTGTGAGCTACCAGCACCCGGGCGGAAGATAGCTTTTGCGATACTTGGTTCGCATGTGCCGAACGTCATCTGTCTTCTGAGCCAGCACTCGGGCTGGTCAGCACCCCGATCAGGGCTGTGGTGAACAAGTCATAGGTAAGGGAGGTGCACAGTTGGAGGGTGTGCCATTGACATGGGTCCTTCTCCGTGAGCCGTCAGTGTGACAGGATACCTGCTGTAGTGTTTTGGGGTTGCATGCGTACCTCTAAGGCAATTTGTGAGTGTCCTGCGCTAAGCCCATGAGCCAGCAGGTCAACTTTAGTTCCTCCTGTGCAAGTACAGGGTTTCACTTCCTCACCAGGACTCAGAAAGGGAGATTACCACAAAACTATACAGATTATGAATTTCGGATATATACATATTCACCACTGCTTAACTCTGCATTGCAACATGTAGAAAGTTGGTTTTTTTTCCAAACGTGAACTCAAATAACTGGCTAGCATTTTTCCATAGTAATTTTGCTTTGTTTTGTTTTCGTTTTAATGAGAAACTATGGTATGTCTTGGGATAAAAATACTTACCTAAAATTTGCTTGTAAAAGTGGTGTGTTAGGAACTTGTCAAACCATTGGTTTTTAATTGAATTTTATTCTGAACATCCTAGGTGGAATATTTCATGTCTTCGTGCTGGTTGCTGGTGTTAGTTTTGGGGGGCAGAGACCAGGGAACTGTGGAGCATTCGGAAGAGTTCCCCCAAGTTCAAACACAAAGTCACCTCTTTCCCAGGTGGAGTGCTGAGTGACTCAAACCAGCTTGCGCTTGCTCCTCCGCAGCCTGTGGGGTCCCTTCCAGGTCACTGGCCTGTGAGGACAGGACTGGTGGATGAGTGTGAGGTGCAGGCTGCATGGAGTGAGTCACTTGGCGATAGTCTGTGTGCTGTGCTCGACATTCTTTCCAGTGTCTGTGACAGCATGTGAGAGGTGGCTTGTCCTGGCGCCTGCAGATTCCACAACGGTCCTCAAGAGGGTTGGGCAGTCAGTAGCTTTCTGAGACAGTGCCTTGGGGTGGGTCTCAGACACTGTGCTACTAGAGCACATAATCTGGGCACTTCAGAACGGAGGCGTTAGCTGTCTGCTCTGTCTTTTCTCCCTTTCTCACCCGAGGAAGCCTTCTGAAGAGTGAGGGGCATAGCCGCTTCTTTCCTTGAGACTTCGTTTTTCCTAAGGTAGAATATGTGGAGTGAAAATTGAAAAATAACTATAAACATATTCATTGTGTGGTAAACTGTCTGTCAGGTACAGTATTTGTGGAGTGGTTTGTTCTTGTTGTTGTTGCTTGGTGGGACCAGCTTGAAAATGTGATAAGGGATTAGAAAAACAGCAGCTGGATGAGGGGAATGTAAAAACAGTCCTGAGCGGTCATCAAAACTGAAATAAAATGTAAATGCTTCGTTTCAAGAAACTTGTTCAGTGGCTTCAAAGTCTACCTTTTAAACATATTTGTGACATATTTTTAAAAATATGAATGTGTTTTCTTCAGCTTTTAAAATTAGGTGGAGAAGCTCTGGAATAGTTTGAGAAATTTATCAGTTCGCTTGATTTGTGAAATTATTTTAAAAAGCACAGATCCCACAAAACCCCAGTTGTTTTACGTTTTGAATGTTTACATTTCTCCTGTGCCATCAAAATTACTTTTGTTTGCTGGCGAAGAGAAAGAAAAAAAGAAAGAGTAACAGGAAGACAAGAAAACAAGAAGAGAAATGAGCACATTGCTTCCCAGCCTGTCTTAGCTCTTGGAGGTGTTTCAGCCAGTGAAACTGGAAACTGGCAGAAGCAGGCTCACTTTCTGGGTCTGGGTCCTGGGGGCGTGCGGGTCACAGGCATCGGGTAGGAGGAGCACGCCCGCTGCTAGGAAACAAGCCAGCTTCAAATACAGCCACCCCGCTGGCAGCACTTTTATCCCGAGAATTTTTTAAAAGTAGCGATATTACTTTATCGACAATATTTGTTTATGATAAAAATTCAAGTAATAATCCCAAAGGAAAAAGACAGAAGTAGTTCATTTTCAAAATGCCTAACTCATCAGAAAAATCACAACTGGATTGTCTAAATCCCTAATTATGTGGTGGCACATTTATTTACTTAATTTTAACCTCAGTTTTGGATCTTGATTACTTAATTTCGACAAGTTGAAGGAAACGCCCTGAAATCCTAACTAGGAATGCCCAGAGAGGAATAAACTTTCTGTGTTGTAAATCTGGGAAGTTAAATTTTGAAGCGTTTCATACCATAGTTCTGTTTATGATTTTGTGTGACCCCAGAGCATACCCCGCACACACACATATGCACCTTTCATAATATACACTTCAGAACAACATTTGGGCCAGGCAGAGGTGGCGGCAGAGGCTTAGAACTTGCTCCCACGGGCCCTGTTGGAGTTCCTTGGGGCACTTTTTCCTCCCCAAGTCGCTTCTGGAGGCCTCGGCACTGCAGGTACCCCAGGAAACCCTCCATACTTCCTTTACATACTTCCTTTCCACACGTCCTCAAAACAAACAGCCTGAGGGGACACTGCTCCTGCTTAGCTGGGGGCTTTAGGCTTCTTCAAGCACTTCCAATCATTCTTCTGTTGACTCCTCAGATTTTATTTGGGGCTGGAGAGGAAAAGGAGATGAAGAAAGATCCTCTTCCATTTAGTCATCAAGGAACGTAAAATCTGGTCTAACACTCTGCGGATGATGTTTGAATTGGTGGGTGAATTTGACATTTCTAAGAGAGACCTTTTTAAAATGCTTCCTTGGACATCTTAGTTCTTAATCCTGCCATCTCCCAAAAAGCTGGTTTGAGATTTACACATTTTTTATATTTCTGTTGTTTTCAAAGACAGATGAGAATAGATGACAGGAATTAAAAACAGCCCCTGGGAGAAAAATCAAATGGTTGGGTACAAATAGAATATAACAGAAGCCACCAGGGTGCCTAATACATTACTCTAAATTTTAATTAATGAGTCACAAACGCCACACCGCAAGCTTTAAAAATTACTCTTTTATCAATAAGGTGATAATTAACTTTCTCTGGAATTAGCAATTCCCCAAGCCCTGGGCGGTGTGCAGCTGGGTAAGTTCTCTGAAGTGCTGCCAATTTTTAACAATTGGTCTTTTGGCAAACCTAACGGATTTTCATTCAAACATCTATTGTGACATTTTCTGATGTGATTCAAAGACCTTTAAGATCCCCCGAACCCTCAGATTTCTGAGATGCAAAGAGTAGTTGAGAATGTCTGAATCGGATTCGGTTCTGTTGCTGCCTTCGCTTTCCCCCACCCCACCCCATCCTCCGCCTGTGCGGGACTTGTGTCCCGGGAATCTCTGCGGGACTCTGCCGTGAACCGCGGGGCGAAGCCTGCGCTGGCCGCCTCACCCACACCCCACACCGAGTCCGAGTGCCTTGGCCGCAGCGAGGCGTGCGCAGTGCTTCTCATTGCTGCTGCCTTCCCCTTGGTTGCAGTTCTGGCGAATGTTTGCTCCCTGGCGTTTCTGCAACAGCTTACTCAAGGTGCGTTAGGCTGAGACCTGAGGCAGAGCATCCGGGGCAGGAGGGCCGTGGCTGGGCGTGCCCAGGCAGTTGGGATTTAGTTTACTCTGATTTTTGGAGAGTAATGTCTGAAGAGGGAAAAAAGAGGCACTCGGCGCTTCAGAGAAGCGTGTGCTCAACCTCTCAGACATGCGTGCACACACCCACACCCACACCCACACCCACGCATACTTGTGTGCTTCCTGGTGCTGCTGGTCACCAGTGGGCAGTGTTGACTGGCAGCCTCATGGCCACAGCAGCTAGAAGACAAGTGGTACTGGATGCAAGTCCCTGGGCCTTCACATATTAGCATTGTTGGGCTCCTGCTGCTCGCAGCCAAGACATTTGGTAAGGACGAGATACTAGTGACCAGTCTCCCCAGTGACTAGTGACCAGTCACTACAGGGTGCGGTGGGCAGTTTTGACAGAGACAAGAACATCTCCACCTTTGGCGGGTGAGTGGAGACCAACATGTGGGCGTTGTGCAGAAAATCAGCCCTGCAGTCAGGAGGGGCCCCGCTTTGCCTCCACCGAGAAGCCACAACACCTCTTGCTCCTTGAGATGATTGCTGCTCAGAATACGAGTTCAGGGCAGAACAGAGTTCATCACCCTGTGCCAGTCCTTACTTTGTGTTAAGCCGAAAAGTCACTCCACAGAGTCCGAGTGACACCCTGAAGTTGTGGGAGTGTATTCTCAGATCCCCAGGGTAGGTTTTGCCAGGATGACTGTTGTTTGCAGCTGCTACTGTTGGTCATGTTTTACAGAAAATCCTTCTAAACTTTCTTCACTGTCCAACAAACTCAGGTGAGATTTTTGTTTGTGAAGGGCCAAGTACGTCTGTGTCTGTCTGTCTGTCTGTCTCTCTCTCGCTCTTTCTTTCTGGCAGCTGCATTTATTGATCCGATGAATGGAACTGTGATCCACGTTGCTGATTCGGGGAATAACCGCACTTCCTGCAGCGGGGCTTGTCGGCCTTTTGAGGACGGCCGAGCAGCGGTCTTCCTCCCCCAGTGGCACCGAAGCAGAGGGACGGGGTTGGCTGTCATGAGGACATAAGTGTGCTGAGGAAAAACATTGTCGATGCTATACTTTGAAAGATGGTGATGTCTGCTGAGTCCCGTGATGGTGACTCAACTTTTGGGAGCTGAAATTTGATATTCGATAGCAAAAGACTTTGTCCTTTTTCTCTTCCTGTGCTGATTATTATACAGCAAAAGCACTCATTCTTTCAAAAATGGGAACATATGGCTTGAAAGTAACCCTAAAGAAATGTACAGTCTCTACTAAATTTGGGGACAAATGTTGAGGTGGGCAAAGCAAAGAGCTACCTTCATTGGATCTAAGTCCAGCAAGGAAAAATGGCACTGAACAAAGACATATTGGGATGAAAGCCAGAGGAGTGGGCCTTCTCTTCTTGTTTCCAGTGAGGACATTACTCACCTGTGAGTGCCCACAGGTGCATTTTAGAAAAGATTCACGAGTAGTTGTGGCACTCAGTTTAGAGCACCTCTGGGCCCCTTTCCTTTCTCTTTTGTCTGCAGGTCATTCTGGAACATCATGGCTCTGATGAGAAAACCAGGGCTGAACACAAGCAGTGTTTTCCCCTGGTGTCCAGAGCCAGGTCCTGGGTCCTCGCCCCAGCCTGGTCATCCTCAGAGTGGCCGTGTTGGTTCTGCTGTCGATACAGCCTTCTAGCCAGCCTGGGGCTGCCCAAGGGAGCCGATCCTGTTTTGACAGGCAGCCTTTGCCTTGGTGAATGAGGAAAGGTAGGATGGAAGAGGAAAAACACAAAGTGAAAGCCAGCTCCAGGTCCTACATGCTTCTGGTTTTGGAGACAGGATTTGGAGGTCACGTAACTCAAACAATTTCTTTGGGCCATTTCTAAGCTACTGCAGTAGGACTGTGGGAATCATTCTTATTTTTTATAGCCTTCCAGAAAATATGTCAGTCTCTTTCTCTTACCTTTATTTAGGATTTACTGCCCTAACTGTTGGGAAATTGTGGCGATATCAAGTCTTTATCAAATAATCGGCTACTAAAATATGCTGTTTACTTCAAAGAGAATAACTTTAAAACGTTGCATGAGGCATATTGATCAGTGAAGAACTCCACTGTGGGAATAGATTTCTGTCAGTTTTCAGACATGTGCTCATCGGTTAGATTTTAGCAAGTTTGGTTCATGCCATGGCCATTGTTATCTGTGCTGGAGGAGTTTGCCTTGAGATTGAGGGGTCCATCCTGCAGCCGCCTGTGTGTTGCCCCTTGTATTGGTGTCTTCTGTCAGATGCCAAAATGTGCTTGAGCACATTCGAGTATATCTTTTTAAGACCTCATTTGCAAAAAAAGCAAGTGAAAAGTTGTATGTGGCCATATAAATTTTGGTGTGCAAATTACACAGCATACAAATGATGAGGAAAATAATGCTTCAAATCACTCCCCACAGTGTGACAACTCAGCTGTTGTTTTAGTGTTTGTAACATAATGAATATTAAATACTTAAATAAAGAGGGCAAGCGGTACGGTAGGGTTATGTTGATGGCTGATGTGGAAATGGTTAATTGGCCCCACAGTGAGAAGTTGTACAAGTCTGTGTTGTCTTAATGAGGCCGGGTGAATCTAAATTCTTCAGGGATGTGAGGCTAGAAACTCAACTTGGCGTGTGATGTGTGTAAGATGCGTGGGGGCCAGGGGTCTGAGACAGTGCAAGGGACTGCTTTTTATCTGTTGTCCTTCTTTTTAGCTAAAAATCACTTAGCGTGAACCCAGTAAAGACTAAAGCAAATAAAAGTGCTTTGATAGCAAAGTAAGAAAAAAACAAACCATTCAGGAAGGTTTGTTTCATACACATTTCCCTGGAAGTAGCCCAAATCTCTGTTCAGGTCAAGTACTAAGAAGCTGAGTTCGTACTAACTGGTTTGCGATCAGGATAATGTGGAATGCACTGGAAGTGCGAGATATATATATATATATATATATAACTTCTGGACATAGGTCAGGTCATTTATGACTATATTTGACATTTTCATGTGGGAAGAGAAAAAGAATTCCATAGGACCAAAGACCCAGCTGGTCCCTGCAGCTTTTTGGCAGGGGACATTGTGACTTACTTGGCTTCCCATACAAAGTTAAGGAAAGCCGTGCCACCCTTTGGCTGAGATTCCCTGCATTCTTCTTGTGTGCTTTGTGTCTTCCCTACCAGGGCTTTTCTTTCTTGTTCCTGGAAACACAGATTTAGGACAGGGTAAGGAGAATTTACCTGGGAACCACAGGCCTGCTTAGATCCAAATCATTTTGTAGCCATCTGACTCCCCTGTAGAAACTAGGATGTTAAAAAATTAACCAAAATAAGGAGCTTGAGGAAAAAGCATATTACAGTGGAAGAAAATTAAAGGCAAAAACCCGGAGTCTGAGCAGGGGGCTGTGGGCAACTCTCAGCTCCTGGACGGGATGGATTTGAAGGCCTTCTCCAAGAGTGGTACAGCTCAGACCCTCTCCTGGGGTTGGAAGATGCAGACAGCCCGGGCCGCTCCTCCTCTCCCTTAGGATGCTCTAGCTGTCAGCAAGGGCATCTTTTCCCTCCAGCACTTCCCCTGACTTCCTACTCCAGCAATGTCTTCTCCCTCTGAGGGTCTGCTCTTGTCCTCAGAGCCGCACAGAATCCATCTAAAGGTAGCTGCATGGACCCTAACTCTAAATTGGAACCGGCTGCTGGGGTGACCCTGAGCTAGTACTGGGCATCTCTGACCTTCCCAGAACCTCTTTTCCTTCCTGAGGACAATAGTTCTCCCTGTCAGTCCCACTGCCACGTGGTTAGGAGGGAATGGACTAATGAAAAGGGCTTCATGAGCCACAAGTTCACTTATGCCAGTTGTGCTGTGTGCCCTCAACGTATCAACTAGAACACCGCCGATGGGTTTCCCGAGAGCCACTCTGTGGAGGGTGCACCATCCCACATGGATGGGGGCATAAACCCTGCTTCTGTTTCTTGAGCATCAGACGCTCCACTATAGGGCTCAGCTTCCTCATTTTGTTTAATCTACAATGCATGGAAGTCAACATGGAAGGGCTATTTTTATCTCCATGACACATATAGGGAAACTGAGGCTTCTCCTAAACCGCTTGCTGGGGGTCACATGGCCACATGAAGGTGGTTGTGTCTCTTCTCCAGTGTGAGAAGCGGGTTGGGGACTGCACCGGTGAGGGCCGAGGAGCTCCTTCTTTCATGCCTGGGAGATGGCTGTTCCCGCTCCATCAGGCTGGGCTGTTCCAGGCCAAGCAAGTTCCAGAAAGGAAACGATTCCCTGATGTTTCCACTTGGAAAGGCAGTTTCCATCTATAGCAAACTTCTTTTAATGTGGTGGACTCTCGGTCCTGTCAGACTCAACCTCTCTTTTTATTGCAAACACTTTTAACACCCTCTTTACAGTCTTGAGGTGGAATTCCCAGCTGATATAACCACCTATATCCATAATTTTAAAAAATCAATAAGCTATCATAACGGAAATATAAAGAGAAACGAAGGCAGAGTAACTCACAATGCTTCCGGTGCAGGCGCCGCTCTGGATGACACACGAAAGCGGCAGATGCTGCCCTGGCTCCCTAAGCCCCCATGTGGTCGCCCCCCCAGCACAGTGGAAAGATGATGACACAAGCTGCCGCTGCTTCTGGAGACTTGATTTTCTAAAATGATAAACAACTCTAGGAATTCAGAACAAAATGAACACCAATCTTCTCGCAACCTATGCACTAACTGCATTCTTAGAAAACAAAGTATCCATTAAAACAGAACAGAAATGCATTGTTAGGGTTCAGGTGTGGTTTGAGTGTGTTCCCCAGAGCTGCATGTACCAGAAGCTTGGTCCCCAGATGGTGGTGTTAGGTGTTAGAATCTAAGAGGTGGGGCCTAATGCGAGGTAGTTCAGTCACTGGGGGCACCGCCCTTGGGAGGGATTGATGTTCTTTTGGAACCCAGGAGAATGTACTGCTGTAAAAAGAGCAAACCTACCTTCCTGAATCTCTCTGGCTTCCTGTCTTATTAGCTGTCTTGCCCACACATGGTCCCATGCCCTGTGTGATTTAGCCAAGGGGCCCTCAGTAGAGTGTTTATCTGAACAGATGAAACTACTCAATCTTGGACTTTTAGCCTTCACAGATAAGTTAAATAAACTTCTTTTCTTTATAAAGTTCCCAGCTTCAAGTATTTTGTTGTAGCAATACAAAACAGACTAAGACATATTTTATGCTTATGTGTAAAATGAAGGAATTCCTATGTTCAGAAAAATGAGGTTTTTCTATGTGGCAAGACTGTGTTGTTTTTTTTTTTTTTTTGTCTGGTGCTGGGAATTGAACTCAAGGCCTTGTGCTTGCAAGGCAAGCACTCTAACCACTGCACTAAATCCCCAACCCAAGACTGTGTTTTATTGTATGAGACTTCTCTATCCATTTCAGGACATCCAGCACCCCTTGTCTCTGCCTTCTTAGGGCCAGTAATGCTCACTCTGCCCCCACCACTGTCCCACATAAAACCGTCACCAACACATTTCCAAAGAGCCCTTTGTTGACAATGCTCTCGCCACCCCCTGAGCACCATGAATCACAGCACGCCACCCTGCCATTCATTTCCCTCTCTTCCACCTCCCCAAATGCCTGATTAATTATGGAACCCTGTGCCACCACATAGAAATACCACTGCTTGGGGGCTGCTGTGCTGCAAGAAACCAAAGCCACGGGCAGAGGTCCTGGAGGATGGGCACAGACAGAGCCAAGACATGCAGGGAAAGACTCCATCCTGAAAGTGGACCCTTCAGCCCCATCCACCCAGGTAGATGCTTTTCCTAACCCCTGACCCACATACTGGTGGGATTGCTAAGCCACATAGTTTAGAGAGTAGTTTTAATGAAGCAACCAACAGTCATGGCACAGTAATGGGAATCTTTTTGTCTTGTGTATTACTTTTGATGCCTAAGAAAGAAAGATCTTACCATCTCACATGGAAGGTAAGATTGACTATAAAATAAGTTGACCTCCATTTGGTAAGGATTGAAATGAGAGACACAAGTTGTGCTGCAGGATCATTCTGTAAACTGTTCCCATCCTGTTATGGTTTGTGTCTAGATGTCCCCCCAAAGCCTCATGTGGTGAGAGATAGCTGGATCTAGAGTGTGGGCTGCCCTGGGGGCAGGTAGCCTAGATAATAGAGGAAGAAGCTTAACTAGCTGCTTGTTTGCATTGCTGATTTGCATACATTCCTTGCATTTTCCTCACTTTACTTT